>PVIU01025458.1:0-23705 GCA_004026605.1 Ondatra zibethicus
TCATATATCCCTCTTACCCCTTCACACCAGACACATGCATACACACTCCTACTCTACCCCCCACATACCACACCTCCCACACAGCACACTCCCATACCACACATACCACATTGACACTCACCACACCTACTCACCACACGTACATACCTCACACCACACACACACCACACACGCGCACACATGCACACACAGAGACACACACTTACCTCACACGTCAGAAAGAAAGAATAGGTCACTCTTACTGTTCTTGGGTAAAGCTCTGCCTTGTTCCTTCAGAGAAGCGTTCTCTAAGCGTTAATGCAATGAAGCGAAGCAGGTGCTTCCCTCTCTGCTTTTGTGCATGGTAAGCCCATCAGTCTGGGACTGGTTACAATTTCGTGAAGCAATCAAGAGTTCAGGCAATTAGGAAGTCTTCCAATATAAAATAATTCAATAGAATTTATTCCCACTCTTGCCTCTCTGTGTTTTAAGGGGGAAAAGCACTAATGGCCTTCCATGTTAATGAATCTGAAATATACTTTAAATGAGCTTCACCTGTACTATTTGTAAGTAAAGGATAGAGTTGCAAGGTTGCTCAAATAGTAGAAACCGTGGCATGTCTCTGGGAGGATGAAATGGGCTGTAGCAACTCCACACAGGAGACATGCGAACGGGATAATGGGGAGACCTAACAATTACTTTCAGGTTGAGCTGAGGTGGAGAAAATCAGAATTACAATACTCTTGTGATTAAACTTTGATGAGATGAAAATGTCATCATTGTTTGATGAAGATTTATTAGAGTTCAAAGACTATGAATGATTTAGTCACAATGCACCAACACCACAGGGCTGAATAATCTCCGCCAGTGTTTCTTGACTCTCCTTTATTGCAGGCCACTGGAGAAATCTCAGCCCTCTCCTTCCCCAGTTTGATTGTTTCCATATTATCAGCTCTCTGGGAACCATAAGATCAACTCAAGTCCTTTGTGATAAGCTTTGACATTGAAATCTTGGAATAGCTTTCCAAGAAACATAGGCTAAGATTTAGGCTCATACTCTTGGTTTACTATTAATTTGCAAGTATTCTATTTTTACTGATGTGTGTATATGTGTGTTTATTCACACGAGTGCAGTGCTCTCTGAGGCAAGAAGAGGGCACCAGGTGCACTGGAGCTGTAGTTGACAGAAGGTTGTGAGTCACCCGGTACTGATGCTGGGGCCTGGGTGCTGTTCTCTAAAACAGTATGGCTCCAACTACAGAGCCATCTCTTTAGCTCCTTATTCATACTTTTAAGGAAATAATTTTCAGAAATTTCCTAAGAGAAATGCAGAAATTTTGTCTTCTCCCAACATTTCATGTTGAACATCAGGATGCCAAAATTCTTTTCTCATCCTTTTAACCCATAGTTTTGACACACAGAGACAGACACACAGAGAGATACAGGAAGACACAGAGATGGACCCACATAGAGAAAGAGACTGAGAGACAGAGAGGCAGCGACAAAGAGAGAGATACACCGAGACAGACAGACACATACAAAGGAAGAGAGAGAGGGGGGAGGGTACAGTCTGTGTGCCTGCTTGCATTGGTCAGAGGACAATCTTGAGTACTATTCCTCAGGCACCTTCCATTTTAGGTTTGATACACGGTCCCTCATTGGTCTGGAACTTCCTGGAAGCTAGGCTAGTTGGCCAGTGAGTTTCCAAGATTCATCCATCTTTGTCTCCCATCTGCTATTGCTAGGGTTACCTCATATGCTTGTACACCTGGATATTTTTTATGTGGACTCTGAGAGGATTTAATGCAGCCTGCCAGTTACAGAGAGTATAGTCATGTGTCACCATGCCGGGTTGGCTGCATATGGACTTTTCTCTGTGTAGAGACAATGGCAGTTTTAGCAGTGCTTGTGGTGAGAGGGGTGTAGAAGAGCTTGTCACCCTGCTTCTCACTTTTATTGTGGAGGCATTAATGCCGTCCTTCCCCTTCCTTCCCATCTCCTAAAACCATTTCTCACACTCATTGTCAGTGCGTATTCAAAGACTCATTTTCTTGTTGTGGGTTTTTTCTGTCTTCTACCAGTCTGCATTTGCCTACCATCTTGTAATTTGGAAATACAACAGTAATAGGTACATTGAGTCTTATGCACAAACCGTTTTCTTCTTACGGGATGAGATAACATTGGCAGTAGGCATCACGATGCCAATTATTTCACGAAAATGTGGCCACTGTGGTAGTGTTACAATTTGACTCATTCAAAAATATCTTGAACATTTCCAAAAGTTGTCTTTTAACTTTATAGTCTGTTCCAGGGAACGTGATCATACAGAAGTTTGGATTGTTTCCAAATGTTATTTACAAATATTCTTCTTAATATTTTATTTATAGCTATTTAATAAACAAAATCACAATTTTTCTGTGGGTCTCTGAACAAAGAGCTGCTGTTTTTGAGCAAAAATGTAGATGATGCATTGTGGGATAAGTTTTTGGCTTACTCTTGCTCACCAAAGGAAGTTCTAGCTTCTCAAAGTCCCCTTTAAAAAACACTTTGTAAGTTTAGCTAGCTTATCTGTGTGGAATTTGTTCTTGAGGCTTTAATCTTCCTCCGAAGGCGATAGTAAGTGATTAGGTCGGGCACAACTGAAATGTTCCAGTATATTATAATCTCAATTGATATAAAAATCAAAGGCAAGAAAAATATAGACAATGAAAGTTGGAGTTACTGGAACCAGAATGTTCCTCAGCTAAGAGTCTTCAGAGGGCAGTGGCCTGGAGCAGGGGGGTGTGGACAGCTGCTTGGGTTAAAATCTCACTTCTGTCTCCGGAGGTCCTGTGACTGAACACTTTGATTGACTTTCTTAGACTTCAGCTTTCGCTTGTAGCTGCTTAATGCCAACAACTACCCTGTAAGGTTTCTATAAGGGTGGGAAATTGGGGAAGTCAAATATAGAGTACGCAGTAAGTGCTCAACCACTATTGTTATTGTGCTGTAGAAGCATTTAACAGTAGCTATGATTAATTCCCACCTTTAGCCACATCAGGACCAACCAAGCTCTATCTTAAATAGCAATTTTGATGACATTTTCTCAAGGAAAATAACTCAGTTTCCTAAATTTTCCAAAGTAAGTAAATCCTCCACAGCAGCCATTTATTCCTCTGTGTAAAATCTTCTCTAAGATCTGCAATTTTCCTGCTTCTCAGTATTTAATTTATTGCTCAATGATTGTATCATAAAAGAAGGGCTCTCCTTGCATGCATGACACCTACATATATACATACCTAAACACATGCATGCACACATATGTGTGTGTGTGTGCACGTCATTAAAGGCGTATATAGCTGTTGAGAGATTGGGTTGGTGTGGCTGTGAGAGACCTGTATTAGGTGCAGGAGAATCATACAGATGGTTGGGACTGAGGACCAGGTTCCAGATTTTGATTTTCTGCTATGTGTAGTGTGAGGTAATTTGTTTATTTCCTGAAACACTTGTTTTCTTCATCTTTGGAGTTGAAAATGATAGTGATGCTTACCTTGCAATGAGTCTTGAAATAAAATGATTAAAAATAATATATAAATTCTATAGCCACATGTTTTTATAGTTGCTAATTATTCTAGATAATTTTTTCTTTGTCTTCATTTACCTTGGATAATACTTTCAAAAGCTTGTACTCTTCTCTGATAAGTGGTCCTTTGCAAGAGAAGAAGGAGTGTAGGCTAAGATTTCCATTTCTTCACACAGATGACTTTAGATCAGAGTGTTTCTTCTGTTCATCCACACATACATCTATGCATGCATCCATCCATGCATGTATGCATCTGGTCACCCATTCCTCTTATATTTCATGGGCACTAGCCATTTGCTATGTCCATGGTACATAAAAATACTGTTAACATGGATATCATGATTTTTCGGAGACTTCAGAACACGTGAAAGTGTAAGAACACAATTCAGCTTTTTAAGCCTTTAGCATCTTCTTAAAATCCAGACAATGACCTCTATCATCTTCATAGCCCTCATATATAAAATGATAAACAGGCTGATAAAGAAATGAGAGAATTAGCACCCTTTAAATAACCTCAAATAATAGAAAATATCTTGGTGTAACTCTAACTAAGCAAGTGAAAGACCTGTTTGACAAGAACTTCAACTCTTTGAAGAAAGAAATTGGGGAAGAGATCAAAAAAATGGAAAGATCTTCCATGCTAGTGGGTTGGTAGGATCAACATAGTAAAAATGGCTATCTTATCAAAAGTATTGTACAGATTCAATGTAATCCCCATTAAAATATCAACACAATTCTTTACAGACCTTGAAAGAATAATACTCAACATCATATGGAAAAACAAAAAATCCAGAATAGCTAAAACAATCCTGTATAATAAAAGAACTTCAGGAGGTATCACCATCCCTGATTTTATGCTCTACCGTAGAACTATAGTAATAAAAACCATATGGTATTGGCATAAAAACAGATAAGTAGATCAGTGAAATTGAATCAAAGACACAGATGTAAATCCACACACCAATGGATATCTGATTTTAGACAAGGATGCCAAAATTATACAATGGGAAAAAGAAAACATCTTCAACAAATAGTGCTGGTCTCACTGGATGTCAACATGAAGAAGATTGATCTATATTTACCACCCTGCACAAAACTCAAGTTCAAGTGGATCAAAGACCTCAACAAAAATCTAGTTACACTGAACCTGGTAGAAAAGAAAGTGGGAAATAATATCAAATACGTTGATATTATTCTCTGAAGAGAACACCAATATCACAGGCACTAAGAGAGACAATTAATAAATGGGACCTCATGAAATTGAAAAGTTTCTGTAAGGCAAAGGACGCTGTCAATAGGTCAAAATGGCAGCCTACAGAATGGGAAGAGATCTTCACCAACCCCACATCTGACAGAGAGCTTATTTCCAAAATATATAAAGAACTCAAGAACTAGATATGAACAAGCCAAATAATCCAATTAAAAAATGTGGAGCCAATCTAAACAGAATTCTCAGCAAAGGAATCTCAAATGGTAGAGAAACACTTAAGGAGATCTTCAACATCCTTAGCCATCAGGGATAGAACTCAAAATCACTCTGAGATTCCATCTTACACCTTTCAGAATGGCTAAGATCAAAATCCCAATTGACAGCTCATGCTGGAGAGGATTTGGAGCAAAAGGAATGCTCCTCCATTGTTAGTAGGAGTGTAAACTTGTATAGCCACTTTGGAAGTCAGTGTGGCAGGTTCTCAGAAATCTGGAAATCAACTTACCACAAAACCCAGCTATACTGCTCTTGAGCATATATCCAAAGGATGCTCAATCATACCACAAGGATACTTGCTCACCTATGTTCATAGCAGCATTATTCATAATAGCCAGAGCCTGAAAATGACCTAGATGCCCCTCAACTGAAGAATGGTTAAAGAAAATGTGGTGTATTTCCACAATGAGTATTACTCAGCTGTGAAACAAACAAACAAATAATGACACCATGAAATTTGCAGGCAAATAAATGGAACTAGAAAAAAAAAAATCATCCTAGTGAGGTATCCCAGACCGAGAAAGACGAACACAGTATGTACTCACTTATAAGTGGATATTAGATGTAAAATAAAGGATAACTATGCAATAGTCCACAGACTCAGAGAGGCTACATAACAAGGAGGGTTCACAGGGGACACTCAGATCTCCCTGGGAAGGGAAAATAAAAATTTCATGAGCAAATTGAGGGCAGGTAGGGATAGGAACATGAGCAATCAGATGGGGGAGACATGGAGGGATAGAGTTCTGAGGGGACTGCTGGGGGTGCATTGCAGGTTGGGATGGGGAATCTCCTAAGAGTATACAGGGAGGACCCTAGCTTAGACTCCCAGCAATAGTGGATAAGTTGTGTGAACTGGCTGTCCCCTGGGACCAGATTGGTGCCGGCCCAATTTTCATCAGAGAGGTGTTACCCAGAAACTGATGGTGGCAGATGCAGATCCACAGTCAAACATTAGGCCAAGCTTGGGGAATCCTGCTGTAGAGAGAGAGGAGGGATTGTAGGATCCAGAGGGGTCAAGGACATCACAAGAAAACTCACAGAAATCAACTAACCTGGGCTCATAGGAGCTCACAGAGACTGACCCGACAACCAGGGAGATTGCACAGAACTGGCCTAGGCCCATGTTAAAGTTGTATAGCTTGGTTCTCTTGTGGTATTCCTAACAGAGGGAGCAGGGGCTGTCTCTGACTCTTACTAGCTTTTGGGATACTACTCCCCATATTGGGCAGCCTTGTCCAGTCTTAATACATGGTGAGGTGCTTAGTCTTACTGCAACTTGGTATGCCATGTTTTGTGCATACTCATGGGAGACCTGCCCATTCCTGGATACAGACAGAAGAGGAATGATTGGGGAGCGGAAGGGGGGGGACAAAGGATGGGGGAGACCAGGATGATGTGGAACCATGGTCTGTATTCTGTCAATTGTATTTTAAATAAATGCTGATTGGTCAGTAGCCAGGCAGGTAGTATACACACGACAACCAGACAGGAAGTAGAGGCGGGTCAATGAGGACAGGAGAATTCTGGGAAGAAGAAAGCCCATTCCTCTGCAGTCCTTGCCCAGACACAGAAGAAGCAAGATGTGACTGCCCTGCTGAATAAGGTACTGAGCTACATGGCTAACACAGATAAGAATAATGGGCTAATATAAGTTATAAGAGTTAATAAGAAGCCTGAGCTAATGGGCCAGTTTATAACTAATGTAGACCTCTGTGTGATTTCTTTGGGACTTAACAATTGTGGGATTAGGGCAGGACAGAAACTCAGACAACACCAGGAGGAGAGGATAGCAGAGGCCATGGTCAGGATATAAAATAAACAAAACAAAAAACAAAAAACAAAAACAAGGAAGAAGTGTGAAAATGAAAAAAAAAATGGTAAGAATTAGTTCAGGTGACATATAGATTTGGAAATTTCTCAAACCAAATAATCATCAAAAAGTAGGCTGACATTTCTACCTGAAGCTTTCCATGCTTGCTAAAATACTTTTTTTGCTTGCTGAAGTGTTCAACTGAACTAAATTTCATCTAACATCTGGCCATTGCATAAACACAGCAATGAAAACATGTCTTGTTGCCTCCACATTGGGTATACATTTTAGAAATCCAATTAGTGTTGCATACTCTGTGTGAACTTTTCTTTTCTTGTGTTTGAACTAATTTTGAGCTCCCATCTGGAATTATAAGAATTCAAATATTTAGTACACACATCTCAGCAGCACAAAGCAACCATGATAAAGAACAAGGCTTTGTGGCATTTTCTCATATTTCTAAGACACTCTTTAATTGCTTTGTCCTTGCAGCAAACACTTATCCAGTGGATGTCAAGCCTCTCACAGCACAGGGATGAGAGTGGGGCAAGAGAAACATACAGGATAAATAAGGCACATTAATAGCCATTAAGGAGTTTAGAATCTAGTGGAGGAGACAGGCACCCAAACAAACCGTTTCACCATAATGTGACAGATACTTTGAGAGATACATGTTGATCAGTCTCCTAAGGATTATGACTACCCCAACCTTGCAAGGAAGGTCTATAACTGCTAAAAATTGGGAAGTCCTTTAAACCAAGAATGGGGGTGGGGCAAATAAGTTCTTACTGAGCCTATGTTATCCATCTGGGTGGACAGGAGTTGCCAGACACTCTGAAGGTAGACCATCTATGTAGCAGTGCCAGTCAGATGTTGGAGTCTGCGTTTAGACTCACTGTGACGATAGCTGTTAACTCTATAGTCTGTTTTGTAGATGTGGACATTATGAATGATGCCTGAGAAAACCCAGTCTTCACTGTCTGCAGTCAGGGACAGCTGCAGTATAAACTCTACAGGCTTTCAGAAAGTACAAATGAACTTGTGGGATCCGCCACCACTTCATTTGGCAAATATCAACCCCCACCCCGTACATTTTAATGGAAGTGCAAATACTGCAACTGAATTTTAAAACATCATCAAATATAGAGTTTACTTTACAAACATTTGAGGATTTGTTTGTGTGAGTCTAATAATATGATACGCCACTAGCTCCTATGGTGCAGTGGTTAACACTCTGGACTCTGAATCCAGAGGATCTGAATTCATATCTTGGTGGAACCTGTTCCTTGAAGAAGAGACCTGGTCAGTCATCCTTATCCACTCAGACCATGGAACCCAGTATAAACAGGCTGCCCGTGCATGCTTCCTGTGCATGCTTCAGCAGTGTCGGGGTGCATGTTTCACTTCACCTTCAGTAATATGACATGCAACATAAGACATGGAGCCCAGTCACACTGCTAATACTTTTAATAGATTTTTTCAAATATTAGACATTACAGTTTAAGTCTCTCTAGCATTAACTTTAATGTTGGAATAACATTTCAGTTAATAAATAATTGTGAATATAACCATACATTCATTTTATTTTCTTTAGTTCATCATGAGTTACAAGTTTATTGTGATTTGGGTCATAAAATGACAAATAATTGTTTATATATTTTCATAAATTGTGTGTTTGCCTAATCAACCCTGAAAAGACTCTAGGAATACATTACAATAGGATATATAACTTAGGTGTATTTTTTAGCTCTTGATTTTTTACTTAAAAGGGTAACTGTGTAATTGCTCTTAAATTTAGTGTTCATGCATTGTTCTAGAACATGTTGGGTGTGTATTTTCACAGCTATGGGAAATTATTTGCAAAAAGTGAATAGTCACAGTTTTTGATTTTTGAGGTTAAAGGTCTAACATTTATTTCTGAGAATTACGATTTTCAAAGGTTTGTGTTATTAGGGTTTTCTGAAAAGCATTGAAGCTTGGACATGAACTCAGAAAATTTGAAGTAAAGAAAGTGAGTTTTGTTATTAATATAGCAACCATGCTTTCCTAATAATTTCCACTCTGTGAGTTTACTGGGGGAAGATGTTACTACTTTCAGATGCCAAATGTTCCAAATTTACATATCTTGTAGTCTCATCATAAGAACTATTTGTAGTTTTTATTAAGTTGTCTATTCAGTTGCCAAAGAGACAGTGTCTCTGTCACATTTGTGACATCTGGGAAAGGTGTCAGTGTGTTGCAGCAAAGGGCCATGCAAGGATTAGTGCCAGCATTTTGATCTGTTAGACAGTTTTGGAATTTTGCTTCCACAATGAGGTCAGATCAGTACACACATTGCCTGGATTCATCTAGAAGGGTTGTGCTTTTTGGAATTGACCTCGAGCAAATGATTTTATTTCTATCATGCACGTTTTCCAGAGATTTCTAATCTCCTTATGAAATCTTTAACAGAGGGGAGCTCTGGCCAGCAGTGCCTATGAGCTGTGGTAGGACACCCCTCTAATGATTGAAAGAAAAAGGATTTATGAGTGTGTCACATGACAGAAATAATTAAAATTACCAGTGACTTAGGTTCCAGAAAAGGCTTCTTTGCAGTGTAAAAAGTTAGGAGTTTTGGAAGAAAATGAAAACACACATTTAAAATCTGAGTCCTACATTTCTAAAAACCCTCAAAATCTTAAAGGAAATGATTCCCTTCTTTACTGTTTTGACAGACTATGTACATTTTTATTGTATGGACCACCTTGAAATTTGGGGGGTGTCTGTTCTCTTCCCAAGGGAACACAGTTGGCATTGTTCCATGGCTCCTATGAATCTTTTATGTCTTTCCGGTTTCTCAGTTCTGATCTCTGTGCTGTTTCAGTCACTGGTTGTCTCTTGGGAACAACATTGTGCTGTTCAGCACTATGCACTTCATTAATAAGAAGGGATTAAAGCAAAAAGCCCTGATCTCCTAATACACTGGATAATTTGGTGCCACCCACAAGGCAATAGACCCCTGCTGCAAATATGTCATTAGAAAGGTACAATTTCATTACTTTTTTACTGGCAGAGCCTTGAGTGAAATACAAGACATATTGTCTCCAACGCAGAGATAAAGAATGCCGAAGCCCTTCCCCTCTGTTCCTAAGTATCAGATTGTAAGAACATGCTCTTTGTTTTCACGCCCATGTTGCTTTCCCTTGATGATATGAGAAATTATACTTTTATTAAATATTGAGCAAAATTAAAAATTATAAAAGATTATTGATAATCCTAAATGAGAGTCATATATTCTTATCAAATAACATGTTTGTTTTGATTACCTACTGCATGCCTGGCACTATGCCAGTTGCTAAAAATCAAAGCACAAAGCCAGAGTTCACTGTTTTTCAGTCCCTACCATGTTGCATGTGGTCACTGGACATGAGTGTTAAGGAAGTCTCCACGAAGTATGCTGTACAGCACACAGAAACAGCCACAGGCCAGGGTTTTGAAAGAGGGACCAGAATCTGATCAGCTATCCTGCCAACTAAGTTAATGTGTTTGTTGATGGTTGATACCACCTCCTGAACTGAAGCACCCTGACCTTAAGCCCATGTGGAGTATATTGAAGACACTTGAAATAATGCGCACAACCCATCCTTGGGAGGTTTATGCCCTGGTTCTGTGAGTGCCGCTCAATTAGGGAGGACCCTCTGTCTCTGGTGTATTTGGCGCCCTACAAAGGGAGCCTGTGCTTCCAGCACACCGTAGAGCATGCCGGTGGCACTGAGAGGCATCCGCTGGTGTTGTGGCTGTTTGGGAAGCTGCACATCAGTTTCCTAGCACGGAAGGGAATCAGCTTTAATAGTGGTCCTTTATCTCTCTGCCACAGACACAAAACCGCCATTAACAATGAGAAGTCACACAGTTGGAATTGTGCTTGGGAGAAGAAAGCCCTCGATTATCAGCCATTTGCAAGCTGGCTAGTCCTCACAGAGACGGGTCTTCTCTCTCCCACTACTAACTTTTGTTAAGAGAAACTGACATTTGCAGCGCATTGTCTAAGATAAGTGCTAGACTAGATGGTTATAATGGAAGAAACTGGGGTTTCCATAGAGCGTTCTATTGGCGGAAAGCAAAACAGTATGGGAAAACCAAATGATTTTTAACAGATAAACCAGGGAGTGGGGTAAATACTTTAAAAACACTTAATACTATGTGCACTAGGAAAAGTGGGTCACATGGTACACTTGAAACAGAGGCTGCCTTTAATTAGGCAACTGTGTTGTACCTTGTCTGCCACATATTCTGGTTTACTCTAAGTATTATTACACTCACAGTGAAGATCATCAGCAGATGCCAAGGGAAGAGAGGCGGCATTAGAAGTTGGGATGGGCAGGGCCAGTTTACACCTTCTCATGTAAGCAGGGCTTAGATACCAACAGAGAGTCAGGACACAGCTAGTAACAATCTTGTCAAAAATATCTCAGCTAATGCTTCAATATAGATAACAGCATGACAGACAAATTCCCCAGTTTTGCCAATAAATTTTAAAAAGTAAATGAAGCGGTTAAAAGCTTAGGTGGTTAGTCTTGTGTGGTGCATTTCAGAACGAGCACTGAAAACAGATCAGTCATTTGGTAACAGGGATACTGACTCCCCCTCCCTCTGACATCAGATTCCATAGGTCTGTCTGTCCTGAACCTCAGTGGATGTCCCATGTATATATTTCATTAGATGGAGCTAACACACGGACACAAATTAATATTCTTTCCAAATTTCTTGATTTTAGCCCTATAGTTTCTTGGGATTTGAGAAGGAAGAAGGATTATAATGAATTTAGATTGAGATCTGCTGGTCAGATATTTGTCATATAAATACAAATGGCATATCAGCAATGACCCTTGCTACTGTTTTCCTCCAAGGTAGTTATAAATAAGGGATGACTCATGAAAGAACTTACTACATTTCTTCTTTTGAATGAGTATGGCACTGTGACATACTGCATTTTGTCATTAAGTCAGGTCATTGAAGTCAATATTCAAGTGAGGACTGGCAATACCAGCTTCCTCATGGAGGTGCCTACATGCTCTGTAAGGCAAGACTTGGCCAAATCTTTGTATGCGTTTTCTGTTGTTATTAATGAAGGGAACTTTAAAAAATATTTCCTTTTTTAACATTTCATATTCATTATAGGTTTCTTCTTCCCCCCATTGATAATAGTAAACTATGTGTTGTTCAAACTGAGTAATAAGACATGAAACAAGGAACCTCAGGTGGCTAATTTATAACAAATCTGTTTCCTTGATGGGTGTCGGGACATCCGAGGTCAACTCTAGGGAGTCTCTCCTGCTTTCAGTGCTGTCTTCTAGTCATACCGAAGACAATACCTCTCCAGACGGGTCTTTCCCCTTCTTCTCTTCCCCGCGGTCAATGTCAATGACGTGCACCAGCCCGGGTTTCAGAATCAAGTCCTCCGTCTCCACTTGACTCCTGTTGTCCTCCACCTCCATGTAGCTTCCTTTGGTCTGCTGTGCAGCTTTGCTGAAGGCTTCCTTAAGGCGCCGTTTGAGCTCCACGTCAGGGCAGAAGACATACTCGTAAAGGGCTCCCGCGAGCACAGCGCCGATTATTGGTCCAACCCAGTATATCTGGGGAAAGATGGGAGAGGAGAGGCCATGAGTAGAGGAGGGTGAAAAGTGGTCTCACTGGATAGCCCGTGAGTACACAGTTTAACTGACTTAATCAAGCCAGCAACTGCGTCTCTCTCTTTCTCTCTCTCTCTCTCACACACACACACACGCACACACACACACACAGATGTATCTGAAAATAAATGATAAAATATACCAAGTCTACATCAAAGATCCATAAATTATTAAAGAGCATTTGAACATAAAACAAGAAAGAATAATGTCTTCTATCTTCTTTATTTTAATATTATATTTTAAATGTTCTGATTATTATTATTATTATTTGAGACAAGGTCTAGCTCAGGCTGCTCTTAAGACTCATTGTATAACTCAGGATAGCTTTGAACTCACATTCATCCACCGTCAGCATCATGAGTGTTTAAAATATTGGTGGGTACCATCACATCAGGTTTATCAACTTTATGATAAATCTTAACATGAAATAACTCTGCTCTGGTGGTTCTACAACTTAAGCAGACTCTAGGAATTCCTTAAAATAGAAAGAAAAAAAAAGTTTTTGGAGCATGTTTCTCTTACGTATTCTGAAGTAGCCTCTTAACTTGATTTTCTGTATAATCATGCATTTTTATCATTTAAGGTGTTTGCTATTCAGAATGCATAATGAATACAGCTCACTCCTCACCACTTAGCAGTGTGAGTGCTTATCAGAGACGTTTTCCCATTTAGAGGCAAGGTCTCTTGTATCCCAGGTTGCCTTGAACTCACCATGTAGCTAAAGATGATGGCCTTGAACTGCTAATCCCTCAGTGTCTTCCTCTTGAGTGCTGGGATTACAGGCATGTGCTACCAAGCCCAGTGTGTGGTGCTGCAGAGGGAACCAAGGGCTTCCAACATGCTGGGTAAGCACTTCACCAATTAGATTATACCACTAGTGACTTCTGTGTTCTATTTTCTTTATCTGTAAAGCAGGGCTATAATATATATTTCACACGGCTGTGACAACTAAATGGAATACCACTTAATAGTTTTTTGCTCATGAAAACCAGTGAAGTTTCTACTTCCTAGACAATTTAAAACTGCATACAATTGACTTGGCTGTTATTAGTTTCCTTATTTGATGCTTTTTCTCTTTAAAGTTTGATGACTTCACTGTAGAGGAAACACTAGAGTTCATGCATCTTTCTCACTGGAGAGTGTTTCCCTCTGCGTAGTGCTGCGGTGAAGACCTGTTCTGATTTAGGGGCGGTGACTAGACTAGGGTTAGTGAGTGGTTCTACAGAGGTCAGTAAATAGCATATTTGATCACATCAGTGATGCACCTAGAATGAGCCAGCTTTCATCTGGTTAGACTGGGACGTGTGCTGCAGAGTACATGCACTCTGGAGAGCGTTGGACACTCATCCAATAAAGTCATTTGGGACCAATGTTTACTGAGCACTCTATTCGACTATATGGAGCACTTTTCTCATCTCATTAATAACCTTTGGTACAGATATTATTAAAATATACATTCTTATGTATTCGAAAGTTGACAGTTGGAGAGGTTACAAGCTTACTTAAGATAGCATACTTAAGTGATTGAGTTGAGCTGTCTTGTTTACTTGGCCTTAGAACACCCTTTTACCAACTTACTGTTTGTTCTCTTATCTGAAAAGAATTACTATGTCTCGCTTAAAACACCATCTTGGAAATTAACTGTACTCGGCATCTTTACTGTACAGCCCAAAAGAGAGTCAAGCTTCCTACCGAAGCTGAGCACGTCCTTAGCAGGGAAGTAGCTGGGAGAGCCGCTGGCCCAGCCAGGCTCCTTATCTTGAACATGAAAGAGCCCAAAGGAGAGTTTATCTTCCCTGTGCCCTTCCAAAGGAGAAATGAGAGCCCTCCTCTAAATGCCTTTGCTCCCTGTTCCCTTGGTAAGATCTCATTAGATCAGTGCTACTTCACAGGCCTCAAGTCCCACAAGGAGAACAGCCATAGCAAACAATCACTGCCCTTTCCATAACACTCTGGAGGAGACAGCAGGCTCTGTGTCCTCAAAAATAAATCTGGGTGACAAATTGCTATTCCCACACAGAGTTCTGTAACTTTAAAGTACTTTTCAATTTTTATGAATAATTTTATTGATGAAAACAGAAAAACACATAAACTACATAAAAGTATTTAAAAAAACTTCTTAAATTGTCATTATATTACCTAATTAAAACCCGCTCATTTATTGTATAATCTATAAACTTATCATTAAAGTTTTCCACTTGGGGAATGGGGAAATGGCTCAATGGGTAAAGTGTGAGGATGTGAATTCCAGTCCCTGAGACCCACATAAAATCCAGACACAGTAGTGCATGTCTGTAATTGCTGTGTTCCTACAGGAGGATAGGATACAGCAAGCAGAAGTTAGAGAGCCCCCAGGGCCAGCTAGCCTGGTGATCAGTGGTGAACTAGAGACCCTGTTGCAAACAAGGTGGAAAATGGGAACTGATACCCAAGGTTGGCCTCTGACATCCAGATGCCATGGCATGTGTGTGCCTATACTTACACATATGAGCACACACACACACACATAAAGTAATTCTATTTTTGTTAATGTAGTAAGTCTTCTCAGAAATATCAGTGGCAAAATGACCAGTCCAATGAATGACTTTGGGGATCAAGATTTTGCATATCTGTGTCCAAATTATGTCTAAACAACTCAGTACACATTTTGTATAAGGGAGTTTATACAGTCGTGGTGTGATACTTTCCTCCTTTGCTGGGTCATGTCATTCTTGAGTAGCTGTTCCCAGAGCCGTTGTAGCCACATGCATAAGATCAAAGCACAAACAACAGATTGTTACATTCATAATTTTTAAAATGTGAAATCACATTCACAATATGTGAATGGCAATAAAAGTTAGGTCTCTTTTCAAATTTGCATATATGTTTTATTCTTGTATTTTATAGGTTATTTAAGTTAATGATGAGTGGCTTTCACAATTGTCTATGATTTAAAGGTTATAAATTCTCTTGTTGATAGAAACAATTGAAACAGAAATGATTTTGTCTCTCACTACTCCAGGCCCAGACTGACAGGAAGGTTCATCCTGAGATTAAAAAGTGCACCTTCCTGGCACTCATTTGTTTTTCTTGATACAGCTGTGGTGACAGTGGCATAAATATCTGCATCATTATATTTGGTACCAACCACAGTTCACATGCTTCCAGCCCCTGTACTATTAATTATGCTCTGCTTATGCAAACTAGGATGTTAAATACCTTTGTCGTAGGCGAGTAGTTCTTTCTCTGTTTTAAAAATGATAACTTTGCTCTCTGTTGTTGCTAGGAAGCCTTTCTTTCAATGATTTTAACACTAATATTCAGAACATGCTTATCATTTAAATTTATTCCACATAGGAAACCCTATGTATAAGTATTTTCGTGCTGTCTGTCAGATATATGTCCAGACTAATGGTTCAAGAAAACCCAACTCTCAGTGAAGACCTAGAACAGAACGCTATGATATCTTTTGTGGCAGGATTCTGCTAGACTGTTTCTACTCCCTGTGACAGATGCAATAATAACCTGAGAGTTGGGCAGATGGGGGAAAAGCAACAGAAACTAGTGTGCAAATTTAGCTCAAATTAAAAAAAAAGAGAGAGTCTTGTGGATAATTGTTCCTAACTTCAGAAAGATGGGACTTATCAATTTAGTAGTTACCCAGTGGTTTTCCCAGTTTCCCATGATAACGGCAGGTCCAAAGGATCGGGCTGGGTTCATGCTGGCCCCGGTATAATTGATCTGCAGAGAAAAAGAACAAAACCTCAGATTTTGGAAATAGGGCTCTAACAGGTGCCATTTGCTGTAACTTGCTGCTGTCTCCTCAGAGGAGCATTGAGATTTAGCCACTTTGTAGTTGTCATGGTCACTTCACGTCGACAGATATGGCTGGATCTGAATGAGCTGTGTATTTTATGGCAAAGCAGTATGGCACACGGGTGTGCCCAGCAGTTCGCAGACCCTTTAATGTGTATCTATTGAAAAGATAACACTGAAATAAACAGCACTCTTGAAATAATGCAAATGTTGCAGTGGTTTTGTACTGGCCAGGTCACTGGTTACATTGGTAAAAGCTGCAGCAGGATTGTTACAGGAAACAATACAATGTTCTCAGCTGCTTAATACTAAAAACAACCAAAGAAAGATTCAACTGTAAACAGCATCTTCAGGCCTGCTTCAGGGTGAGGCTAAATGAGACGATCAATTATTCAAATGGACTTAAAACTTACTGCAAACAAATGTCCAATTGCGACGGAAAATCCAATTGCTAAAGCTATTGAACCGGTTACATCAGTCCGTTTAGAGTCACAGCTGGCAAAAATAGTGAACACCAACTGGAATGTGATTATTAACTCCACCAGGAGCCCATGGCCAGCAGTAAGGTTTCCATGAACCTGGAGAGAGAGAAAGATACTCCATCAGAACTGAAGCAAGAGTCTAGGTCTAAGCAATGTAATGGTTTGAAGGGTGTATTTTATTGGCATGGGAAATGATGGTTAACTTGAGTCTTCTACCAACCCCAGGTTGAGATTTCCATCCTTTCATCTCCTAAAATGAAGGAATTAATTTACATTCATTTTTTGGACCATTATAGATAATTACTTTTACAGTGACTGAGTTTTCACTGAATGTTGTGTTTAGCAACACAAGCAAAGGATTTTCTTCAGAGATTTATAATATTATGAGGTAATTATTAGACCCATAGATTAGGCTTAGATTAGCTCCTAGGTATCTCAACTAAAGCACGAGTTTAAAGTCAGACTGGTGCTGAGCTACCCAGTAATACTGCCCACTCACGAAGAGCCAGGTGAAGATCAATGACTGTGGGATCCCTCACCTTTTATTTTGAGACAGGGGTTTCTCTGTGTATCCCCAGCTGTCCTGGAACTTACTCTGTAGGTCAGAATGGCTTTAAACTCAGAGATCTGCCTGTTTCTGCCTACTGAGTGCTGAGATTAAAGGCATGTGCCACTTTACACAGATCATCTAAAGTCCCCTGCATGGAAAGCAGCAAATTCTCACCCCTGCTAATGAGAAAAATACAGTCAAGCCAGTCCTGCTGCTTTACACCTGTAATCTCAGCACATAAGGGGCCCAGGCAGGAGGATCGCTGCAGATTCAAGGCCAGCCTGAGCTAGATAATGAATGTGAGAGCCTGCCTCAGAAACCATACTCATGTTGTTACTGTGGTAGGAGAGAAAAACAAAGCACGTTGAGATCTTTTCAATCATGTTCAAGTCACTAAATAGTAAACAATGATTTCCTCCCAATGCCTTTCCTCTGTCTAGACCGGGTTTCACTGTATGATCCAGGGTGGCCTTGACTCCTGATCCTCCTGCCTTAACCTTCCAAGGGCTGGGATTATAAGCAACCCTCATGCCTGGCTCTTCTGTCTATATTTTAAAAACTACTACAATAAGTTTCCACTCTTATTTTTTAAAGACAATTTTCTATGTAGTCCATACTGGCTTTGTACTCAATATATAGGTGAGGACAACCTCAAACCTCTGGTTTCCTCCTTTACTTCCCATGTGTTGGTATTGTAGATATGCGCCACTGTACCCCAGGACCTACATGCCAGGCAAGCAATCCACCAACTGAGCTACATCCCTCACTCCTTGGTCAGGCTGTTTTGTGTATGCCTTTCGTCACCCTGAGCCAGCTTGAAGCATAGTTTGTAAGCATCCTGGCATCCTAGCACAGAAATAAGCACATATAAGAGTTCTTACCGTGGTGACTCCCAAGCCTCCCACCACGTTGGGAGGTGTGACCAGGTAGAGGATTCCGGCTCCAATGATGGCCCCCAGGCACTGTGCAGCAATGTAGAAGACTGACTTGGCAATACTGATCTTCCTCGTGCATACCATGGCCACTGTCACAGCCGGGTTGATGTGGCCACCACTGATGTGGCCAAAGCACTGCACCATGGTAGCGATGCTGAGTCCAAAGCAAAGGGAGATGAGGACCATGTCCACAGGTAAGGGGTTTTCTGATCCACCCCAGTTGATGGTGGATCCCAGGCTGAGCAAAACGAAGATAAGCATGGCTAGAAATTCTGCTGCGACTGCCTTCCAGAAAGCTTGAGTCCAGACCCCTTTGAAAGCCACCATGATCCTCTCTCTACTGCACGAATGTCCACACTTACTGGAAAGAGGAACACAATAAAAATCAGAGGCCACCAACCTAACCTAGCTTTCCAGCCAGAAGGGGCATTGAAATTTGTCAGAGGGGGTCAGGCCTTCAGTCTTGCAGGCTGGGGATGGGCTGTTGAACATCCTTTGCAAACCAAGACAGAACGCTTCTGGAAGTCTCCCTAATTAGTAGCCAAGTGGTAGCTCTTCTGATCTCCTTCGATTTCCTATTCACTGGACAGCAACCCCAGCTGTCCCTAGAAAGGACACTGTCTCAACCAATTCCTTAAGAGTTTAAGAATAAAATATATTTAACTGGGAGTTAGTTCCCTTAGGCAAGCTTTAAAACATATATTTTCCATGCGTCTTTTGTTTTGAACAGAAAGCATTTTAAGAGGAGGGAGTTTGCTAGAGAGATGACTCAGCATTTAAGAATACTAGCTGTTCTTCCAGAGGACCTGTGTTGGTTCCCAGCACCCACACAGTGGCAATCTACCATGGGTGATTCCACTTCCAGAGGCTCCAGAACCCTTTTTGGCCATCTCTGAGCACTACACCCAGGTGGTGCACAGACACACCTGCAGGCAAAACACTCATCACACACATAAATAACTCAAATGAAGAAGGGGGTGGAGCGCTCCGTCTTGGACTGATTTCCCAGCGCCTGTTATGCATCTCTGCACCATCTGCTGCCCACTGCAAGAAGACTCTCCTATGACCAAGGATGAGGGCATCCAGAGATTAGGGGTGTGGGAATATGGGGAGAGTTGGATAAGATGACAGTGTGGGTGGATGTGATCATATTTTATTATGTATACATTTCTGAAGAATAAAGAAAATATCTTTCTGAAGAAGGAAAAACATACCTTACAAAGGCAGATCTTTTCCAGTTTTGCATTTTGTAGCTTCAAAAAGGCATTTTGAAAATGGATTTATAGAGCCCTGTATCCACTCCTACCTCTAAAGGAGCATGTGGATTTGGAGATTCGCATGGAAACTGGGACTGTGCAACTGTCTTTGGGAAGGTAAACTCGTGGAGGGCTTCCGATACTTGGTGTGGGGCCTGGGGACAGGCAGGGACTCAGCTGGGACAGGGGCATTCCCTGCTGTTGCCCTGGGCAAGAAGGTGGAAAATGGCAGGTGGCAGTGGCTTGGTAGCCAGAGGGCCCCAGCCCTTGGGCAGATATGGGCTTGTAGCACTGGGACATGACAATCTCAGGCCCCAGTGGGGAGCCTGAGAGACTCCGGAAGGGCAGGCTGTGGGCACTCCAGGCTGGTGCCAGGCTCCCAGGCAGTAGCCAGGTGGACCTACAAAAGTAGCTGTCAGAGGGGTCAGATACTAGAGAGGAGAGCTTCAAAAGGGTTTGAGAGGAAGAATAGTGCCTCCATGGGCTCCATTGTCCCCCAACTGTTACTGGGACAGCTCTCTGAAACACCCATTCCTCCAAATCCTGGAGCATGGAGCCAGCCCCATGCGGTCTGCCTGCCCAGAGGGTACAGAGCTAGGGTATTTAGCAGGAAAGAGGGGGCATGTCAGAAAACAGTACGGAGGCTCTGTGAGGAGGGCTAAGGTGCTTCTCCCAGGGGCTAGACCCTGGAGCATTATAGGCCTCCTCTTGAGGAGCTTGTGGAGGTGTGGAGGGGAGCAGGAGGGGAGGAAGCACCTGGGAATGAGGTCAGGAAATAAGAGACGCCAAAGCAGCCTTTGGGAAGGGGGTCACTTTGCTCTTGCTATCTCCCTTCCTTACTGTCTTTAGATCTTCGGAGTTGAAAAGGATGGGGTTGGAAGACACCCACGCAACTGCTTATTTTGGCCAGAAATTGTTAAACTCCCCTTTGGAAGGGCAGTCACCCCAGTTACCTCCTTACCTAAGACATTCATTTTTGTCCCTCATTTGTAATAAAACAATTAGGCAGCATTTAGCATAGTAGACTATGTAGAGGGCTGGCTGGAAAAAGAAGGGCTCAAGAATCGCATAACCTCCCACACATATTGTGAGGTTCTGATCTTTTGAACATCACTTATTGCTCTAGGGAGCCTAGGTTCTGTGTAGGTAGTAAGAAAGCCCCGTATGACTTTCTTCACCTTTAAGACTTCTCCTTTGCTATTTGTTTGACAATGGGGCTTTCCTTCTGACTCGAAAAGGGAAAGCAGGCTGTGTTCATGCTCACCTACCCAAGGGGGCAGCCAGCTATACCCCAGATGTCCCCTGCCCAAGTGAGGTCCTCTAAGTAAATCATGCAATTATAAAGACCCCAGCTGGGACGATGTATGATGTATGCCTTAGGGGAGATGACACAGAGATAAAAACAGCAGCTGGAATGGGGCAGAGACGGTGCCCTGGGGGAGGCATCAGAAAGGTCCCCAAGAGGAAAAGGTCTGAGAAGTCACATTGAAAAAGGAGTGAGGAGAGTCACTTCTGAACTCACCAGCAGCCCAGGTTGTAGCCAGGTGGCAGAGGGGCAAAGTGCTATTACAGGCGCTGTCCTCTACAGCCGGACACAGAGGAAAGAGACCGACCGAGCAGGAAGTGAAGGGAGCAGGGTGGGTAGGAAACAGTCCCTGCTCAGGAGCAGGGCACCCAGGGGAGGCGGTCCTGGAAAAGGCCAGCCTCTCCCTTTAACACCCCTTTGTCACCTCTTCCTGCTCTTTTGCACACCTGTCCCCCTCTCCAGAGACCTAAGCAAGAAACTCAGTTGCTCTTTAAACTTCAAATTTTCATCAGTCAGAGAAATTTAAAAAGAGCAAAACACCCAAGCCCGTGAACCATAACTAGAAACCTTAAAATGGTTTTAGCTCCCTCTTTTTCTTAAAACCCACAAAAATCTGATCCCCCAAAACACCCTCAGCTAGCTGTGGACCTCAAAACTTCTAGCATCTATGTATCTCTCTGCCTTTGTGGGAATCTCCCCAGCATTGCTCACAGCTGCATGATCACCATCAACGTGGCCTGATGTGTTTACATTCACAGGAAATGGACCAACATAATTTGTTCTTGCTGTTTTGATTTTTTTTCCCCCAGAACAAAGGGGGATTTGTTGGTATGACCCGGGTGCAGTGAACCAGACACGTTCCTCCCTAGCTGAATACACTGTCTCATGCACTCCTGGACAGTTCCCGGGTGAGTAATTTTTCTAATGAAAAAATATTACAGAGTAATTTCCCATGCTAAAAAGCATCCCCTTTCTTCTCTCTTTCCTCAGCTTCTCTTGTGCCTAAACTTAGTCTTAAAAGAATCCCCAACCTGTCCAGTTGTCGCTGTCTAGATTCTGTCTGAGGAGACACGGATATCTGCAATGAAAGAGTTTCATCTTGTAGTGCGCAGCAATGTTTCCTTAAAGCAAAGCAGAACTTACCCCCACCGCCTTGCTGCTGCTCTGTCACTCATGCCGTCCCTGGCCAGAGTGCAGCTCTCATTGCCTGCCCCTGGGCTCCAGTGAACTGGGAGTCAGATTACGGGCGCTTGTCTGATTGGGTTTTTGGAGTGTAGGGGTGGAAAGATTCTGCACCATGTGGCAATCGCTAAGTTATATTTGAACTAGAAATCGTCTCTGTACCTGATCACTGTAGACACAGGCATTTCAGAGATGCAAAGCACTTGCTGACATATTTCTTTTTCTACTAAACTTTCCAAGTGAAGACTTCCCAGAGTGTTTATTTGGATTAATCTGATCACGAATAACTGGGGAGGATTTGCCTTGTAGGTTTCTTATTGAAACTGAACAACTAATAGAAAATGGGTTTCTATGACCCAGCAATTCAGATGAATTGGGAGTTAGACATTGTCTTTCGAGTGGCAAATAGCCAGTGAATTCTGTTTGAAATGTGTAAGAAGATAATCATAACAAACAGCTATAACTCCACTTACAGTATCCATTTCCTGACTTCGATAATAATAATGATTATTATAATAATTTTTCTGGATGAAGCAGCAGATTTTAAAAACACAGAGGTTAAATAGGGACAGAATTATTAGGAACAGTAGAAAAAATTTAGTATTTGGAAACCTTGGAACAGGGCTGACTCTCCTTTGCTGTTCAAAATGAGTGCAGGACACAGTGCTCAGAAATTACTCAGGATTGTAAGATTGTCACAGCAGGGAGCTGAGCAGAGTGTGGGTCCCCTTTACATGCATAGCTGCCTGTTCATGAAGTTGTCCCCATCTGGCAAGCTGCAGAGGGTGTAGGAAACACCTCCATTCTAACCAGATCATCTTTATGATTTTTTCCGTAGATTGACCCCAGGTGCATAGAAAAGGAGTAATCTTAACCCCTAGTTTCTGAGTGTGTCTTGATAATTAATCAATGATGTCTAATCATTATAATGCTTATCAGGAATACATTGCTCAACTCAGCAACTAAAACAGTGATAAATACCTGTGGGCTTCTCTGATTTCTTCATTTTAGATTGGAGGTGTGTGTGTGTGTGTGTGTGTGTGTGTGTGTGTGTGTGTATATCTCTATATATATTTTTAGTATGCAGTATGATAAGAAAGATATTTAGAAGTGAAAGACTCTTCCACTTTTACATTTTTTTTTTTTTTTTGGTCTAGGTGTCTTACTTGCTCGCTTGAGACAAGGCAACATGTACTAAGCTCTCAGCCCTCAGGAAAGGGATTAAAGTTTTGAATGGGAATTCCAGAGGAACACCATAATACTTTTTCCTCAGTAATCCTCAGGAAACAACGCTTGTATGGACTTCCTTCAGAGTACTGTCATTCTGTGATGGTTGTGAAACCTTTAACGATATTCTTGCTGAAGTCAGAATATTCTGGTGAGAGGGGAGGGAGAGTTTGCAAGAATTCACAAAGACCATTTGAAGCATTTCATATAGACTCTTGATATTTACTGTTTAGATTTTAAAAAGCTGTGCATTTCCTCCCTAATTAAAACCCTTGACTTTCTGGGCAGATGTGCTAAGTGTGAGAAAATGGAGCCAGGGTACCTGAACTCAAGTAGGCCTGACGGGTTTGGTGCTCTGTGAAAACACCTTGCACTGAGGTCCAAGACTTCACAGGGCCAGGTGCTTCTTGGGGCCGTGGGTGCTGGGACGACTGTGGGTTTCCTGGATTCATCTGTATGC
>PVIU01025459.1:0-23703 GCA_004026605.1 Ondatra zibethicus
TAAAAAAACAAAAAAAAAAAAAAAAAAAAGAAAGAAACAATTTGTAGGTCTCAATTTGTAGCCCAGGCTGGTCCTGAAACTCAACAATTCTACTGTCTTATCTTCTTTGAGTGCTGTTCATAAGTGTGTGCCCATTATGTGTACTTTATAACCATAAAAAACCCACGGGAAACCATCAATAGTTAAAAAGCAACAATTAGAACATGGGCAAAGATATGAAGAAACGCTTCTTAAAAAAATATTTGGATGGCAAACAGACACATAATGATATCTGACATCTCCAGTTACATAGGAAATCAAAATTAAAACCATAATGACACAACTCTACTGATCTAGAAAATGGTAAAAATAAAAGGTGTTATTATTAAAAGTTGGTAAGGATGAGAAACTAGACTACTCATATGGTAAGCAAATATTTGTGCAAAGTGTAAAACTGTAATCTCCATCCTAGAAAAGTTTAGTAGTTAAAAAAACCAAACCAAACCAAACCAAACCTAAGCATCAAATCACCTCAAGCCTGGCAATTTACCACTGTGTTTTGGTTCTAAGAAGCATGTTCACATAAAAACCTGTGTGTGTATTTATATCTATTTAATATCTGCTGTACCCTAATCTTTGTCATTTTTATAGATATTAGGCTGAGGACATAGTTCAGTTGGTACAGTGCTTGCTTAACATTCATGAGGCCCTGGGTTTGACACCAATATTATTTAAGCTAGTCACTGTGGCATATACCTGAAATCTTAGTACTTGGGATATGAATGCAGAAGGATCAGGTCTTCAGTTTCTAGCAAGTTTTAGGTGGCCAGAGATATATAAGACTCTGGGAAAAAACCCTTGGAGAAATTGTCTACTTAGGGTCACAAACATACCAGTTGAGTGTTAGCACAAGGACTCAATTCTAAATGATGATTCCAAAGTGAGGAGTTTGAAAGCCTTTGTAGTTGAGTGATTTTACAACTCTGGAGGGAAAAAAATCCAAAAAAAACTAGTACATATAAGGAAAATTACATTTGTCTCATTAATGACTTAACAATACTTACTTTGAATATCGAACCATTGGGGCACAGATTTTCACCAGTTGTCCAGAATGAAACATTTCTATTGGGTCTTTTTTTCTTTCTTGACACATTGTAATTGGTATGGAGTCCCTCCTCATGTATGCAACTTAGTTTTAAACCTGAAAGACAGTTTGCAAAGAGAATATGGATTTCACTACATAAAATCCCATTATTGGGTTGATCACATAGCTCTGTTGTATGGTTGGGTGCTTGCTTAGCATGTGGCAGACTCTGGGTTTAACTTTCAGTATTGGAAAAACAAAAAGCTATTATTCTGGCAATTTCAATCACCAATATTTTCCATGAGGCTTGCAAACTCAGAGGATCTTGCCAAATTCTGCCTCAACTTATAGGCTGAATACATCGGGAACACTGAACATGATAGTTTTAGAGAAATAAGATATGAAAAACCTCTAGGACTTCTCTCCAGTGTATATCATGTTATGATTTTGTTTGTTACTTTTTCGCTCGGTTTTTGAAACAGGGTTTTGCTGTATAGCTTTGGTTAGCTTTGAATTGGTAATCCTCTTGCCTCAGCCTCTGGGGTATTGCAACTGCACTGGTATGCCTCCATGTCCAACCTCGTATTTTTCATTTTATCCATTTTATTTTCTTGATAAACCAAGAAATCTGATTTGAATTCCCATACAATACTGTGTATGATGGACAATCCGAAATATTTCAATCAGGAAAGTTAGGTGGTATCAACAGAACATTTGTATTGTAAAATAAATCCTGGTATTTTGGGGCTGGAGAGATGGCTCAGTGGTTAAAAGCAGGGACTATTCTTGCAGAGAACCTGAGTTCAGTTCCTAGTACTCAGGTTGGGAGGATCACAACTATTTCTATTTTCAGCTTCTGGGATTCAACACCTCTGGTCTCTGAGAGAACTTGTACTCACATGCATATATCCACTACAGATACATACACACACACATACAATTAAAAAAATGAGAATTCTTGATACTTTTATTTCTTATTATTGGTGAATCAGAAGACACACAAAACTTTATTTTAAAATTTTAAATGTGTTAACAATGATTTCAGTTATCATCAAATAAGTGCAACATAAATAACTCTTATACCCCAAGTACAAGGGACAAATTATTTATATTCCATGTTGTACTTAAAACTGTGATTTCATAGTACTTGTTGTTTTTTGTATTTTTTGCCTCTGTAATCTAGTCAGATAAAGCTATCCCTATAAAATGCTAATTATTCAAAATTCAGTCTTTAACCTTTGGCAGTAAGCTAAAAACACATGGCCAGAATAGTGAAGGATGTCGTAGCTTGCAAGAAATCTTTGGAAGAACAATTAAGTAACAGAGGAAAGGGAGAGTAAATAAGCTGCATCAGAGATGGTCATAGTGCTAAGAAAAATAAACACAGTTATAGTAAAACACTAAGAAAAGTTTATTACAAAGGAAGGACGAGTTTTAAACATTACAGAAATGGTAAATACTAGGAGGTGGCGAGTTGCCATGATGTTATTACTGACTTTGTTTTTACTCATTCTTGTGGTCAGACTAAATAGTAAAAAAAAAAAAAAAACTCTCTCAACGTAGTTCAGAAAACATCACTAGTTTTGACAAAATATATATCATGAAAAGTAATTAAGGCAATATAAAATATTCAACAGTCAGGGGAAACACAATATTTAAAACTTTATATCGATCCTTTATAAGCCACTTACAGAGACCAATTAAATGGCTCTCTGGGCTTATGGGATGAAGGTATTAATATTTTCTTTTAAAGTTCTCCAAAGTCTGAAGTCATGCTTGAGAGTACCAGAATAATTCTGCTTAAACTGGATAGTAACAGGCACAATATTGTGCTCAAATATGCTTGTACACCTAGAATTTCTTTTAGTTGTATTAGTAAATTCGTGCTGGTATGTACAGTGGAGGTTTAAAATTTTATTGAACTACCGTACGGACTGACTAAAATCCTTTGGTGTAAAAAATAAAAATTCTATAATTCAGATAAAGCTATTCGTCGTTGATGATTATAAACAAAATAGTTTTGTGTAAAATGAATACTGAAATCGAATGTGAATATGGGCACGCTGCCTCTGGCAACCGACCAATCCCATTTGTATCACAATTGAGGTCAAGCACATAAGGGGAAATTTGAGGCGATGTTAAGAGAATGCACAACGCAGTGTAGTTCGAGACCCGCTCACCTAAGTAGTAACGAATATTTCAACGTTTGGATTTCTAAGGTATTTAG
This sequence comes from Ondatra zibethicus, assembly GCA_004026605.1. Classification (NCBI taxonomy): domain Eukaryota; kingdom Metazoa; phylum Chordata; class Mammalia; order Rodentia; family Cricetidae; genus Ondatra; species Ondatra zibethicus. The sequence continues at coordinate 3,291 of PVIU01025459.1, forward strand.
GGCAGCGCTTAGCAACGATTCTTCCCCAGCATATCCCGCCTGCTACCCGGGCTTGGCACTCAGGGCGTGGGACAGGTAGGACTGGGCAGCGCTAGCTCCCACGTGCTGGGCGAGGAGGGCCGCGAAGCGCCCGGAGCCTTCTTCCCTACGCCAGAGGCCCGCGATCTCCGGCCAATACTTGCGTTGGAGGTAGGAGCGGTGGCCACGTCTCCAGCAGCCTGGGAGAAGGCCCGTGCGGCAGCCTTTCTATCCTTCAGTGCGGGCACCGCAGCTCCCGGCATCCACACACTCTCCCAGGGCTAGCCAGGCGGGGGCGCCTGGATTCTGCGTCATCAGGAGGGCGGGGCTGCCGCAGACGTCATCAACCCGGCGCTTGCCAACATGGAAGGTGGAGATCGAGTCTTTTCCGTGACAGGCCGTGGGTCTCCAGGTTCCGCGGCAGTGGCGGCGACCGTGCGGGAGCTCCTGCAGGATGGTAAGGCGTCGAACGGGGCCGGGGGTCGGGCCTGGGTCGCTGTGCCGTGCGCGGAGGCTGAGGACCCCACCGGTCGCTTCGCACAAAGTTTTCGGGTCTGGACGTGGCCACTCCCCTACGCCCGGCCCCCTGTCGTCAGGGATTGTCCTGGTCCACGCGTTTCCCCGGGGATGTGCACCTTTCTTCCCCTCGGTGTCTGGGGGACACCTGGCTTTAATTGCTCGGGCTTGAGCTCTGTCCTGACGCGCCCATGGCTTCTCTCAAGTTCGGGGACCCTGCACGCCATGGTCCGGGCTGACAGCTTCTGTCGTTGCCCAGTTCTTGACCTAAGGAGTGTCTTCGCCCAGAACCGAAAACCCACCTAGGTGACAAGCCGCCGCTTAAGGAAAGGGGTGGGTGGGGGCGTGAAAAGGGAGTTAAAAACATCTGCGTTAAATTTTTGGGCCATACAGTGGCCTCTTACAGTGTGTTATCCACGCGTATCGAACACCAAAGTCAGATTTATTGGTAGTTTGGAGAGAAATTATCCCAAGAAAGAAAGTTAGCTATATAACTTTCTATGACTACTGTAATAGTCTTGAAAAATTCAGTTGTATTAATGCTCAAATCTGAGAGGCAGAGCAAAATTCAGTTTTCAAAAGTTATTAAGCCCCTTTTCACTCCCTTTCGCCTCCATTCTATCACGTATATTAAAAGCATTTGCATTAATCACTTTAATTCCTTGTGTCAAGATCCTTCCCCCCATCCTCCCCCCCCTTTTTTTTTTGAGACCGAGTTTTTCTACCAAGCCCTACTGTTCTGGAACTCACTGTGTAGATCAGTCTGCTCTTGGACTCACAGAGATACGCCTGCCTCTGCCTCCCTAGTGCAAGAGATCAAAGGCATAGGCTATCACAAAAACCTTCTTTTTATATCCCACAGTGCTGCATACAGTAGGTTCAAATTTTTTATTTTACTTGAACACTACTCTAAGTGTGACTTATAAATGATCAAAATAAAGTTTTAAATTGTTGTGTTTCCCCTGACTTTTGAATATTTTATGTTGCCTTAATTGTCTTTTTGTAATACTTATTTTGTAAAAATTAGTGATGTTTTCTGAACTAGGTTGTGGTAGATTCTTTAGAATTTCTGCCTGTGTCACCTTATCTTTGTATCTTAATTGAAATTCAGATTTAACCAAGTTTCGAACTCCTGAGATATGCATAAAGTTTCCACTCTCAAATACTTACCATGTAATACTATAAAGGCAGCTCCTATAATAGTGTTGGAAGAGTACAGTATCATTGTGTACACAGCCAAAGAGCAATACAGAGGATGATAGCAAGGGGTTAGGGTTTGGTTAGGGAGTGTAAATAATGCTTTTCCTGGACTGCCCCAGTTTATATCCCTTGATAACACATTCTAAACAATGAGTATATGTTTCACTAGGACACATTTCTGGAAGAGTAATTAGGTTTTGGATGGTAAATAGTTAATATGCTTTCCTTTTTACAAAAGTACTATACTTTCCTTTTTACAAAAATTCTCTGTCATCCTTCACAGTAATTATTTAAATCTACATTTACTCTTTAAAAGTTTCTTCTTTCAAACCCCTGGAACTTGTCAGAAGTGAATTTTATTTTTTAATTGCTGTCCAGACCTTGAGCTTAACTGCTACTTAAAATGATACTTGCTTTTTTTTTTCCTTCTTCAGTTTTAGGTACAGCAGTGTAAAGTCCCTGCTTTCTCTCATGGGCAGCCCCCTCCTTTGTGCTCTGGAGTTTATTCCTGTCTACAAGCCAGACACTTCCATTCTGTAACCTTAAAGTCATGTTGCTTATGTCCTCAGTGGTCCCTGGGAGAGAGATCAGAACTTTTGGTTTTTATCCCATTTAAGTTTGTTTGTTTATTTATTTATTTAGTTTTGGTTTTTCGAGACAGGGTTTTGCTGTAGTTTTGGAGCCTGTCCTGGAACTAGCTCTTGTAGACCAGGCTGGCCTCGAACTCACAGTGATCCACCTGCCTCTGCTTCCCTAGTGCTGGGATTAAAGGTGTGTGCCACCACCACCTGGCTAAGTTTGTAAAGGGCTTGTTTCCTTTCTTGAAATAACTTTCCTGATATGGTATAGGTTTTTTTCTCCCTAAATCTATAGGTGCTCTTCTCTAGTTTCTCCAAATATACCTGTAAAATTAAGCATTTTGTTCAGTTATTGATTCACTGTGTTCACTGTGTTGAGGATTTGCTTGAAGATACGATTGATAAACTGGTGAACAGAAGCATAGTTGGAAAATTTGTGAGCAGTTTCTGATTTGCCTCTGACAAGAAGATCATAAAAGAGAAAAATTATGTGAGCTATTCTAGTATACCAAACCAATCATTAAATAATCTAATAGCCATGCTCTTTGTTTATTGTTTCATCTTTGGGAGATCATAGTTACAATTGACCACTTCCTATAAACTCTTGTTTCTTTTTTTCATATTTTTTATTAAAAATTTTTACTTTTCATTTTACGTAACAACCCCACTTCCCCCTCCTTCCCCTTCTCCTGCCTCCCCATCCCCTTCTTATTCCCCATCCATAAACTGTTATTTCTTTTGATTTAGTCACTCTTTTTTCCCCATAAACAGTCTTCAGTATTTTTTTTTTTTATTTTTTTCTCTCTCTCTCTTTTGGTTTTCCAAGACAGGGTTTCTTCGTGTAGCTTTGGAGCCTGTCCTGGTCTCTCTCTAGACCAGGCTGGCCTTGCACTCACAGAGTTCTGCCTACCTCTGCCTTTGAGTACTGGGATTAAAGGTGTGCACCACCACCACCCAGTCTTCATTATTTTCTTTTATTTTTGGTTGTGAGCATAGCCTTTAACAGCTGAACCATCTATTTCCTTCAGTATTTTCTTTATGCAACTTCCCAGGTTTTGGTGTCTTCCTGGGTTTTCAACCCTGTATTGTCTGTTTTTGTATATTTTTTCCTTCTTATTCTAAAATTTGTTTCTAAATCATCCAATCTCTGTTTTGGCCAATCTTTCAGGAACTAGAATACACAGGAAAGTGAGAACTTCAATTGAGCAATTGCCTCCATTTGCTTGGTGTATAGGTATATATATTTGTGGGACATTTCCTTCCTTCTTTCTTTCTTTCTTTCCTTTTTAAAACATAATTCCTTTATTGATTCTTTGGGAATTTCACATCATGTCTTAATTCTGCTCGCCTCCTGGTCCCCCCATATCCTCCCCTCACCCCTGTAGCAACCTCCAAAGAAAATTTAAAAAATCAAACCAAAGCAAAAAAAAAGCAAGCAAACAAATAAAAACAAAACAAAAAACCTCTTCCCGCCTCCATTTTCCCTGCCTTTCTAACTCCTCTTCATTCATCCTGATGGCACTGGGAGCTGTGACCCTTTTGTCCAACCAGTTCTCATAGCAATGAGTCATTGGTCTGATTCAAGGCCTTTGGCTTCTGGTACATCATCATTGGATTCTCAATTAAATTCCTTTGGAATATTGATATGGGATTCCCCTCTGTATGCTGGGAATATCATTGGTTAATAAAGAAGCTGCTTTGGGCTTATTGCAGTGCAGAATAGGGCAAGGAGGGAATTCCAAGCAGACAGAGGAGAAGAGAGTAGGCAGAGTCAGGGAGAAGCCATGTACTGCTGCAGGAGACAGATGCTGGATAGAACTTTACCGGTAGACCACAACCACATGGTGATACACAGATGAATAGAAATGGGTTAATTTAAGATATAATAGCTAGCCAGAAATACGCTAAAGTCACTGGCCAAGCAGTATTGCAGTGAATATAGTTTCAGTGTGATTATTTTGGGTCTTGGCGGCCAGGAAACAAAAGAGCAGCCTCTGACTACAGGATATCCCACAGCTACCCCAAGTCTTGGGAATCCTGTGGGTATTGTTCCATAGCATCAGTCCCTTCTCAAGCTCCCTAGATGGGGTAAATGTTAGGGTGGGCCAACCTGAGGCAGGGCTCTGGGCCTGGACGATAGCAGCACTGGTTAGTCTGGGCCACTGGGGCCACCCACCTCAGGTGAGGGCACAGAGTCAGCTCTGTTATGCCCATACTGTCAGGGTCAGTTTTCCCTCACCTGTAATGAGGAATGGGGCCAGGTCTCCCAAGTGGAGGGGGCAGCTAATTTCTGCAGTATCCAGCGAGAAGCAGGGCCAGCAAAAGGGTGGGCCCAGCTCAATATGGCCCTCTGATTTCATCATGCATGGTTCCCATGGCCCCCTGCAGTGACTCAGGCTACAGGCATTAACACTGTGGGATGAAGCCGACTTGTTCATGGTGGATGATGGTTCTTGGATTCAATTTGCTAGTATTTTATTTAGGATTTTTGCATCAATGTTCATGAGTGAGATTGGTCTGTAATTCTCTTTCTTAGTATTGTCTTTATGTGGTTTGGGTATCAGGGTAATTGTAGCCTCATACAAAGAGTTTGGCAATGTTCCCTCTGTTTCTATTGTGTGGAATAATTTGATGAGTATTGGTAGTAGTTCCTCTTTGAAAGTTTTGCAGAATTCTGAGCTGAAACCATCTGGTCCTGGGCATTTTTTGGTTGGAAGACTTTTGATGACTGTTTCTATTTCTTCAGAAGTTATAGGTCTTTTTAATTTGCTTATCTGGTCTTGATTTAATTTTGGTAAGTGATATTTATCCAGAAAGTTGTCCATTTCCTTTAAGTTTTCCAATTTTGTGGAGTACAGGTTTTCAAAATATGACCTGATGATCCTCTGTATTTCCTCCGTGTCTGTTGTTATGTCCCCCTTTTCATTTCTGATTTTGTTAATTTGGATATTCTCTCTGCCTTTTGGTTAGTTTGGATGAAGGTTTGTCTATTTTGTTGATTTTCTCGAAGAACCAACTCTTTGTCTCATTGATTCTTTGTATTGTTTTCTTTGTTTCTATTTTGTTGATTTCAGCTCTCAATTTGATTATTTTCTGCCATCTAGTTCTCTTAGGTGAGTTTGCTTCTTTTTGTTCTAAAGTTTTCAAATGTTCTGTTAATTCACTAGTGTGGGATTTTTCTAGCTTCTTTATGTAGGCATTTAGTGCTGTGAATTTACCTCTTAACACTGCTTTCATTGTGTCCCATAAATTTGGGTATGTTGTGTGGTCATTTTTATTGAATTTTAGGAAGTCTTTAATTTCCCCCTTTATTTCTTCCTTGACCCATTTATGATTCAGATGAGTATTGTTTAATTTCCATGTGTTTGTGGGTTTTCTGGAATTGATATTGCTGTTGACTTCTAGTTTTAAAGCATGGTGATCTGATAAGGTACATTGGGTTATTCCATTTTTTTGTATTTGTTGAGGTTTGTTTTGATACCGAGTATGTGGTCAGTTTTTGAGAAGGTTCCATGAGGTGCTGAGAAGAAGGTATATTCTTTTCTGTTTGGATGGAATATTCCATAGATGTCTGTTAAGTCCATTTGAGTCATAACATCTGTTAGTTCTCTTATTTCTCTGTTCATTTTTTGTCTGATTGACCTGTCCAGTGGTGAGAGGGGGATGTTGAAGTCTCCCACTAATAGTGTGTGGGGTTTATTATATGATTTAAGCTTTTGAAGTGTTTCTTTGACATATGAGGGTGCCCTTGTATTTGGGGCATCGATGTTCAGTATTGAAATTTCCTCTTGATGGATTTTCCCTGTGACTAATATGAAATGTCCTTCTTTGTCTCTTTTGACTGATTTTAGCTTGAAGTCTATTTTGTTAGATATTAGGATAGCTACACCTGCTTGTTTCTTAGGTCCATTTGATTGGTATATTTTTTCCCAACCTTTTACTTTGAGACGATGTCTGTCTTTGAGGTTGAGATGTGTTTCTTGTATGCAGAAGAGGGATAGATTCTGTTTTCATATCCAGTCTGTTAGCCTGTGCCTTTTTATGGGTGAGTTGAGTCCATTTACATTAAGGGATATTAATGACCAGTGGTTGCTATCTCCTGTTAATTTGGTTTTCCTCGTTGGTGATGTTATTTTGTACTTTTTTTTTTCTTCTTCGGGATTTGCTGTAATTAGATCATCAATTGTGTGTGTTTTTGTCACTGTAGCCATCTTTCTTGGGTTGGAGTTTTCCTTCTAGTATTTTGTGTAGGGCTGGGTTTGTGGCTAGGTATTGGTGAAATCTAGATTTGTCATGGAATTTCTTCCTTTGTCCTTCTATGGTGACCAACAGTTTTGCTGGGTATAGTAGCCTGGGCTGGCATCTGTGGTCTCTTAATGTCTGCATAATGCTTGACCATGACCTTCTGGCTTTCATTGTCCCCACTGAGAAGTCAGGTGTCATTCTGATAGGTCTGCCTTTATATGTTACTTGGCCTTTTTCCTTTGCAGCTCTTAATATTCTTTCTTTACTCTGTATGTTTAGTGTTTTGATTATTATGTGGCGAGAGGACTTTTTTTGGATCCAGTCTATTTGGTGTTCTGTAAGCTTCTTGTATCTTCACAGGCATATCTTTCTTTAGGTAGGGAAAGTTTTCTTCTATGATTTTGTTAAATAAATTTTCTGTGCCTTTGAGTTGAACTTCTTCTTCTTCTATACCTGTTATTCTAAGATTTGGCCTTTTTATGTTGTCCCATATTTCCTGGATATTTTGGGTTAAGCTTTTGTTAGATTTAATGTTTTCTTTGACTGATGAGTCTATTTCCTCTTCTATTTTATCTTCCACACTTGAGATTCTCTCTTCTATTTCTTTTGTTCTGTTGTTCGTACTTGCATTTGTGGTTCCTGCTCTTTTCCTCATGATTTCTGTTTCTATAATTCCTTTGGCTTGTGTTTTCTTTATTTTTCCTATCTCAGTTTTCAAGTCCAAATAGCTTCTGTATCCTCCGGCTCTCTCTGTCCCAAATAGTACATATTCTATGAAAACATTAAGCAAAGTAATTGTCTTTCTATTTTTGAATCTTTTCTCTAATTGTCACTGTTACTACTTACTATTGGTAGTTATTGAATGTTGATACTGAGGTTGTGAGACTGTGGGAGGCAGTTTGTTTCTCATCTTTGTATATTTAATTCCTAGGGCATTCAGCTTAATGCAGAATTGAATTCCTCATATCAGATAAAGAATATTCCACTAATTAAAGAAACTTGGGAATTATCTTTGGTTTCTTCTACCTAATCACCATTTCCTCTTATCAAGTTCTACCCGTTGCCATGGCCAAACATTTGCCAAATATGACACTTGCCTGACATTCTTAAGTGACACACACTTACTTGTATCTTATGTCACTTGGGCTGTTAACACAGTGCTGTGCTTTTCTGACCTCTCTGATTCTACTCCATGGGAAGATATATTAGTAAACCAGCTTTCTTGGAAAATAAGAAAAGGCCTGGTTTTATTGGTATTTGTGTATTTCATAGTATAAATACCCCTATCCCAACTGGTTTAAAGCATACATATAATACTATCTGGCTCAAAGAACTCCTGAAAATGTCATAGTTAGCTGCTAAAAACTAGTAGATACTAACTGAAGCACACTGCTGTGGACAAACCCCATTTAGTTGTCTCTGTCCCTGCAAGAATTAGTGCTGTGGAATACAAGACTGGTGCTGCTCGTTAGGCTTGAGAGCCATCCGTCGCTCATCGGTTGGCTGTCCCACAGCCTGCAAGCATTTTATCAAACTGCCCTCCGGCCTTCCCTTGAAACTTCATCTTTTCTTTACATTTTCTGCCTAATACAAAATTCTGTCATCCAGTTTTGCTAAACTTATTCTTACCCTTGTCAAAACATGTCATTTTGACTTTTCCTGGTGGTAAACTTTCTGTGTGGAATGACTGAATTTGTCTGGTAGGCTTTTTAATTCTGAGGAAAACTTGGCAAACTGGAAGAAAATAGAAGTTTTAGAATTAGGGTCAAAGTAGTTGTATTCTATTACTTCAGTTTGAGAGTAATTAGACTTTGAGAATAGCTAAGACTGTTTTGCTCTTTGCACAGTGATACTTTGAGATGATGTATAGATTAACTCACATGACAACTGCCATTGTCTGGCCACGTTCAGTCCTTAGAGATGTGGTAGTAAATGGGATAGCTTCTCTTGGTGGAGTGTGTATTGTAATGGATATAGACTAATAAAATACAGGTGAATCACAAGGAAGGAAAACACTGAATAAAAGCTTAAAATCACAACTATCAACTTTAATCTTTATTCCAAGAAAATGAGATTATTGCTAGGAACAGTGCTTCAGGAAAACTGACCACTGATAGTATATTTGTTGCTTCAGATATCTCTAGATCAGTGCATAAATACTGTTATAAAAACTGAATCTAAATTATGAATAGAAATAGGCAAATACAAACTTATAGGTAGTATTGAAATTTAAGACTTAAAGGTAAAATAAACGGATATAAAAATTGCATTCAGATAGTCTGGAAAAAAATCATGGTGTGTGTGTATGTATGTATGTATGTATATGTGTGTGTATATAATATCTATAAACACATAAATGAAAAACCAAAAAGCAAAGCAAAACAACAACAACAAAGAAGAAACAGCAGAGTGCTTTAGACCCCTGGACTCAGTGTCTTTACTTTCTGTATTGGAATCTCATAGTAACATTGGATAAATTGCACCTGTGAAGTGGAGAAAAATGATGTTTCCCCACATATCAGTATAGGCAGAGACTGCTCGTTCGTTTCCCGGCTGCCAAGACCCGAAATAATCAGACAGAAACTATATTAATTAAAACACTGCTTGGCCAATCACTTAGGCATATTGAATTAACCCATTTCTATTATTTTATATTTTACCATGAGACTCTTAGTTTACTGGTAAGGTGCCTGGGCATCTGTCCCCATCAGCTACATGGCATCTCTCTGGCTCCACCTACTCTCTCAATATATCAAATTTCTCACCTGTCTATATTGTGCCCTGCTATAGGCCCAAAGTAGCTTCTTTATTAGCCAATGGTAATAAAACATATTCACAGCATACAGAGGGGAATCCCACATCACATCAGGACTATGTGGGGACTGAAGGAGTAAGGACTTGGATTTAGATCAGCATTCTGAACATAAGTATTCTCTCACGAATATTATCTTTTCTGTCTGCTGCAGCCTGCTCCAATTCCTCATTGTTCTACGTAGTGTCTGCAACAGATCCTCGTGCATAGAAGGTCTTAAAACATGCTAATTATGATTATAATTGATCTATTGCTTGATAACTGTTGGTAAGTTTTTCTTTGTTTTTTCCTAGATTGTTATAGTGACTTTTTAAATGAAGACTTTGATGTAAAAGCTTATACTTCTCAATCTATTCATCAAGCTGTAATTGCTGAGCAACTAGCAAAACTTGCCCAGGGGATCAGTCAGTTGGATAAAGAACTACATCTACAGGTAACATCAGTCTTCTGGGTCAGAGAGATTATTCAACAGAAAGTGACTGTTTATCCCTTTGTCTTCTCATCTTTGTTAAAGCCAAATGTGTATTTCCATAAACAAATGCTTAACTTACCAGCATCACTTTAATTACATTTTTGTGATGTTATCTGTAAACTACTTTTTATTAGTTGAGAACAAATTAACCTACCTTTCTGGAATCATTTGCTTTTTCTGTTTATTACCTGAAGAATTGTTATTATTATTATTAATATTATTTTACAGTGAGTGTTTTGGGCAACATAGACATCTTTGATAATGATAACAGAAAATGAAATGGAATTTTGGAAGTAGAACAATTTGAATAAATATTGGGATGTCTCACAGGAAGTGTTTATATTTTCTTAAGTACAAAGTATAACATTTGCTGAAATTATAGAAACTCAGTAAATGTTGTGATATGGTAGAGAACATATTAGCATTAGAAGATTGGTCCCAAGCTTAGGTGTGCAGTCACGGTCGACTTTCTTACTACTTCATTTATTTGAGTTTTTAAAAAAGTAAATTCTTTTAATGACTAAGAAGATATTTCTGTAGATAAACTTAAATGTTCCTTCTATAATTGATAACATTTGTAGGATTGTTCTGTGGTCTACTTCTTTGTTGGTTTGTTTGTTTTGTAGCACTGGGGATTGAACACAGGGACTTGCATGAGCCAGACAGGCTCCCTACCAACTGAGCTATAGCCCCAGGTCTCAAAATCCTTCTGTTACTTTTGTCTGAGTAGTTATTGAAGAAATACTTAGATGGATGAATAAGTTTGTGAATAAATGAATGGTTTACTGGGAAATCTAAATCTGTCATGTCATTAAATGAGACATACCCATTTAACTTTGTTTCTGAGTTTCTTCATTAATGAAAAGAGCAGCTTAGAAGGATTATGATGATGATAGAATGACAGTGAATTCTAGAAGAGGCCATCTTTGCTGATGAGGAACTTTAGTATGTAGGCTAGATGGAGAGGTTTTATACACTGAGAAAGGATGCAATATTATATGGATTTCCACAGTATTACTAGTATTTGCATGGTTTTATTTTATTTACCTTTATTTAATGTGTATGTATGTTTTGCTTGCATGTATTTATGTGCGCCATGTATGTGCCTGGTATTTGTAGAGGCCAGAAGAAGGTCTTGGTTTCCCTGGAACTGGAGTTACAGTTGTTAGCCTCTGTATGTGTGCTGGGAATTGAACATGGGTCTTCTATAGGAGCAACCAATGCTCTTGTTCACTGAGCCATCTCTTCAGCCCCTTTACATAATTTTTCATATACCAAGGAATTTCTTTTTTTTTAAATATTTATTTATTCATTCATTATGTATACAGTGTTGTGCCTGCGTGTATGCCTGCAGGCCAGAAGAGGGCACCAGATCTCATTATAGATGGTTGTGAGCCACCATGTGGTTGCTGGGAATTGAATTCAGGACCTCTTTGGAAGAGCAGCCAGTGCTCTTAACCTCTGAGCCATCTCTCCAGCCCACCGAGGAATTTCTTACATGTGCTCTTTAACTCATACCTCCTCCCCTCTTTTGGTTATAGCCATCCATACTGCCCTAATTTCCAGAAAAATATCAGTCTTTCATAGGGAAAAGGATTTCCTAATTTACAGTATGTAAGTATTACAGCTTTGAGGGAAAAGGTATTCCCAGTGTAAGTGTTATAGCTCTGAGGGGAAAGGTATCTTGACAGTTGGCAGCCAAGGAACACCACAAAGTCACACTATACAACAAACCTCACAAAAGAGATTTATTGGGAAGAACACAGGAAGATGGCTGCCTCTGCTTGAGAGAGAAGCAGCGAAGAACTGTATAGGTGGCAGGCTTATATATGGTTTCTTGGGGGTGGAGGAGATTTCTGTGGTGGGGATTGGTGGGTTTTGAAGTCCTGAGTTTGGGCAGAGCTTGGCTGCCTGTGTCTCAGGGGCTGAGTCAGGCTGTTATGGCCTGTAGAGTGCTCTGTGGGCAGAACCAGGCAGGCCCTTAGGGATGACACAGGAACCTGTTCAGGGTTAGATAAGTACTGAGTGGTTTAGTTTTCAGGATGTGCCCTTGATGATGCTAAATTAAGTCTAAGAATAAAGAAAAACTCGATTTTGAAATAATTTTTTATAGGTAAAGCATAAGAAAAGCATATCAACAGGGATTTTGTCATCTACTTACATAGTTAGGAAAGTGGAGAATTTGTAAGCTCAGGAATTGATAGGATTTCATGCTCAGGGATTGGTGGGATTCTGTGTTCAGGGACCTCAGAGATTGGTGGGGTTCTGTGCTGAGGAATTGGTGAAATTCTGCAGCCTGACTCTGGGGCAAACTCAGGCAATGGTCCAATTTCAAGCCCTTGTCCTAGGGTCAAGTCAGGGTCATGGTGTTTTTTCTTGGCCCAGGTCTCAGGTTTAGCAGGCAGGGCATCTTTTCCCCTTGGCATTTTTCACCTTGCGGTTCACATATTGAAACAATCCCCAACGTGATAATTTGGAGAGGTGGGTATTGTAGGGGTTTCTGTCCTGCCCAGTTCCCGCAGTCATTAAGTCCCAAAGAAATCACACAGAGGTCTATATTAGTTATAAACTGATTGGCCCACTAGCTCAGGCTTCTTATTAACTCTTATACCTTATATTAGCCCATTATTCTTATCTATGTTAGCCATGTGGCTCAGTACCTTATTCAGTGAGGCAGTCACATCTTGCTTCTTCTGTGGCTGGGACAGGACTGCCAACCAAGCTTTCCTCTTCCCAGAATTCTCCTGTTCTCATTGACCTGCCTCTACTTTCTGTCTGGTTGTCCCACCTCTACTTCCTGCCTGGCTACTGGCCAGTTAATGTTTATTTAAAATATAATTGACAGAATACAGACCATTGTCCCACACCAGGTGGTTTTGGGGAGGTGATTAGTACCTTGCTAAACTGGCAGAGCCCCACAGGAGATTGCTCACCTTTCTTCCATGTCAGGACATAGAAGGCACCACACAAAATAGACTAAGGCAGAGTTAGCACTATGTTTTTTTGCTCTGTATTGTGATTTATGCATTTCTGTTACAACTCATCTCAAGCACACTTCATAACTTGCATGTGTATGTGCATGTGTGTGTATGTATAGTATCTGTTTTCTTTATGTATCAAGGGAAACCTTGGATTGTACCCTGTAGTGTTAAAGATAGTTAAGCAGAGCAAATGCTGATTTTTTTTTTTTCATTCTTGATTTTTCAGGTTGTTGCAAGACATGAAGATTTACTGGCACAAGCAACTGGGATTGAGTCTTTGGAAGGTATATTTTCATTATTTATTACTGCTAGATGGAACTTGGTTAGGGACCCACAAACTTTTTTGAGCTTGAGGGTTGGCTAGAAGGTTGTCCATACAGACTCTGTTGTAGCTATTGAGCTTGACCAGAAAGACCTAAAGCAGCCAACAGATAATGTGAAAATGGATAAGGTGGCAGTGTACTAGGAAAACTTAACACCTCATTAACTGATCCTTGAGTTAAACCATCGAGGTTCAGATCGCTGCTCTGCTGCAGTTTTCCTATTTGTAACAGATACACTAATGTGTACCTAAATGATGTTATTTTAAGGATTAAATGATTGAGGAAAATGCTCAAAACAGGCTTGCATATATGAGTATTCCTATAAGTCTCAGTGAATTAAAACAATAAAAATTGTATTGTTAGAATAGGTAATAGTGGAAATGGTATGAAATTTTATGTATTTTCCCTTTCTTTGACATTCTTAATAGTGAAAATATAGTAGAATAATAGCAGATCAGAGTTTTTTTGTGATTCATGTTTGACTAATTCTTTTATGAATTTTTCATTTCTTCTTGAATTTATTCTATAAGTATGAAATGTTACAGTTATGTTTTTCGTTATAGCTTTCTGTCTCAGAGGTTTTGTTGCTGTGATAAAAGACCATGACCGAAAGTAACTTGGGGGGCTAGGGTTAGTTCAGCTTGTACCGTCGTTCCATGCTCTTCCACTGAGGACAGTCAGGGCAGGAACTCGTGGCAGGCTCTGAGTCAGAGGCCACGGAGGAGTGCTGTTCATTTATTCAAATTTGTCTCAGTTGTTGAATTTGTTCTCCATGGCTCACTTATTTTCTTTCTTATCCACCTCAGAACCACCCACCCAGGCATGGTACTACCCACTGTGGGCTGAGCTCTCCCACATTATGTGTTAATCAAGAAAATGCCCTTTCGAGTTCCTATAGGCAATCTGGATGGAGGCATTTTTTCAGCTGAGGTTTTTCTTGCCAGATAACTGTAGCTTGTGTCAAATTGTGACCCTTGTCATTTGATTACTGTTATTAACCACATCCAGAGAAAGTTAAGTGATTTTTCTTTTCTACTATGTTGATCAAATTGTTAAGGAAAAAGGGTTTTGTTTTCTGTGATGCAATATCCTTGGGTTTCATCTAATGGTGTCAAGGAAATGAGTTAACCTCAGAGTCCCTGGTGCTCTAATGTATATGGGGAAAGATCTTAACATTCTAAGAAATGATAGTGTGATTGTTAACTTGAAAATCTGAAGAAGTTAGAGTTTCTAAGTATTGATAGCCATAACTATTTTTTAATCTCTTACCCTTTTTATGTGTTTCTAAGAACAGTAAAGTTTTAACGGTAATTTTGAAAACAATAATATAGTTTTCACTTGTGAAATGATGTAGTACATTGATTAGGTGAGTCATCATTAAGATGGAAAAAATTTTCATTATGTCTTTATTTAATCTCTTACTTATTTATGTATTTTTAAAATTTAATTTGGTTTTCTGAGACTGAATTTCCCTGTGTAGCTCTGGCTGTCCTGGAACTCATTCTGTAGACCAGGCTGTCTTCTAGTTCAGAGATCTGCCTGCTTCTGCCTACCAAGTGCTGGGATTGAAGGAGTGGTTCACCATACTCAGCCTCATTATGTCTTTTCTATCTGCATATTCTTACAATGGGACAATGCTTGTTTTTCCCAGGATACCTTTTGTCCTTCTGGTTGTGATTCTTAGCCTTTAAAGGCTGAGCCATCTCTCCAGTCCCTTTCCCAGAATACTTTTTTAAGGGTTACAACATTTAAAATACCATTGGGGTGGGTTGTAAGTCAGTGTTAAATAGTGTCCCTAACATGTGTGAGGCCCTGGAGGACCAAGGCTTTGTGAAGCCCTTATAAGCCTATCTATATATTCATATATCTACATATATATGTATGTATTTGTATATTAGCATAGGGTGTATTTCAAAATACTTATTAGAATGTTATTTTGAGGTGCTGAAAAGTATATTATACTTTGAAAATTTAATCATTAATTCTAACTTTGTCATATTTCCCCCTGGTATTTGAAAACATTTTGTAGGTTGGTTGGAGTTCATTCAGACTTTATTATTACTTTTTTCCCCCCGGGACAGGGTTTCTCTGTAGTTTTGGAGCCTGTCCTGGAACTTGCTTTGTAGACCTGGCTAGCCACCACTGCCTGACTCATTCAACCTAATTTAAAACAGAATTTATTCCCATTTCCCCCCGACTGTTCATTTCGTCAATCAAAGAGCAATTGAGATACCAGGTATTTGAGGAGTAGACAAAACCACTGTCCTCACAAAGCAATGTTTCTTTCAGATGGTAAGGTCAGTTACAAAGTGTACAAATAGAAAATCAGACATTTTTAAGTCCTACAAAGAAAACCCATTAAGTTGAGGAAGGAGAGACTCTCCTATTTTAATAGTCAGAGAAGGCCTTCCTGAAAAGCTAACATTTTGAGTTGACATCTGAAGGATAAGAAGGAACTGTCCTGTGGAGATCTCGAGAGAAACTGTTGAAAGCTTAGGGAATAGTCAATGGGAGCAGGACTTGATGTATTTCAGGGTAAGAAGGAAGGCCAGAATGACTTTTGTGAATGAATGGGGTGAACAAGGGAGAGGATCACAGATGAATTTGATGGAAAGGAATTTTTATTTTATTCTGAATGCAGGTATTAACTATTAGAGAGTTTGTGAGTATTGTAAGACAGGGTGAGTGTTGTAAGTGATTTTTCCTGCTGGCTCTATAGGATGACAGCACTTGTAGAGTAGTTGAGATTGATTAGCATTCACCTTTGATTAGCATGGTGAATAGAAAGAGAGCGGTTGCTGGGAGTAAAACTGAAGCAGAACTGAGGGGGTTCATTGAGGGGTTGAGAGCAGTGTGAGAAGAGTCACCACAGTGATTCCTTAGATTTTGGTCTGCTAGACTGGATGTGACTTATTGAAATGGGATAAATTTACAGGATTATGACTTGGCAGGGTTGGGATATTGCAGAAGTCACCTTTGACATATTGAATTTGACAGGCCAGAATTTAGGGCTGGCAGTTGTATATGTCTGGATACAGGAAGGAATAAAGAAGTCACTTGCCCTTTTCTATGTATACATGTGTAAGTAAATCAGCTTTTATAGAAAAGGTAGCATTTAAATGTTGGGATTGAATGAAATCCTTGAAAGGGAGATGAGTGAAGCCGAAGTCTTGAGAGATCCTTGAACACAGGAGCAACTAGAAAAACGGGAAGGCCTAGGAGTGGCTGACTGTGAACACAAGCTTTACTGCCGCAGTGAAGATGACACCAGGGAAGGATACTAAGCAGAGAATTCAACTGGAGCTTTTACATATCACTCAAAGATTTAAAAAAAAAATAATTGTAGCAAATATGTGTAACATTAATTTGACTATTACAGTTTAAATTTTAAACAAGTTTCAAGTGTCTGAGCAGTGCCGAGTGTGTTTTCAATGTTGTGCAGCCCTCAGCGCTGTCTAGCTTTAAAATCTTGCACCCTGCCAAGTGGAGACCTATCAGCTGTAAGTCATAACCTGGTTTCCTGTCAGGCTTCTGTCCTGGGCCAGGCATTGGAGTGGGAGGCTAGTTGCAGGCTTTTATAACTGAATATAGAAGCTATATTGGTTGCCTGCATTAGGATGATGGCTGAAAAACATTAAGATTGTACTTATGTATATTTTTGTTTTTGATTATTTTGGTCCAGTATGAATCTTGTAAATTTATAAAGCCTATATGAGTTGTTATCTTTCCTAGGTGTTCTTCAGATGATGCAGACAAGAATTGGAGCTTTACAGGGAGCTGTTGATAGGTATTGTTGTTCACTTTATAAATATACAAGATGGATCTATTTCTAGCCATTAATATGTACACAGATGTAACTGTTTTTAGATTTACTTACTTGTGTATGCTTGTGTTTGAATGTGATATATTTGTGTGCATGTGGTATGTGGCATATACATGTGTATGGGTGTGTGTGTGTAGAGGTCAAAGGTAGATAGATGTTGGTTATCTTGTACCACTCCGTACCTATTCCTTTGAGACAGAGAGACACTCTCATTGAACTTGGAGTGAGTTTGGTGGCCAGCAAGCACCAGTGATCCTCTTGTCTCCTTCCCTGATAGCATGGGGTTACAGGTTCGAACATAGCCATGCCCAGCTTTTTACACAGGTGCTGAGGTCTGAACTCAGACTTTCATGCTTATTCAGCAAGCATACTTACTCACTGGTCCATTTCTCTAGTCCCCCATTGATATTTTGAAAATTATTTTATTCTCATTCTTTTCCCTTTTTTGGCTTTAGGATGAAATCAAAAATTGTTGAGCCATATAATAAAATAGTAGCCCGTACTGCACAACTAGCAAGACTTCAGGTAGGTTCTCACATCTGGTTCTTTATCTTTATTCTTCATAATGTTTTATAAGTGGAGAAATTTGTTGTGCCTATGGTGTGTACGGGTGACTGTACTTGTGCATGAAGGGGTAAAGGCTGGAGGTTGATGTTAAGTGTCTCTCTATGACAGTTATTCTGTGAAGGTTTAAGACATGCATACAGTGTATCTTGATTGTATTCATTCTTTACTCCCACTTTTCCTTCTCTTCCTTAGACTTGCCTAACAGATATCATTTTCCCTTCCTTTTTTAAAATAGCTCAGAGTCCAACTTGTACAGCCTACATTCACAGGAGTGTGGAGCCATCCATTGGGCTCTTTTATGTTTTCAGGGACAGGCGGAAGTTCTGTGTCAGAATTACTGAAGAAAGCAGCTAGAGGATACTGTGCTCTGGCTCTATAGAAACACACCTCCGTTCCTCCTTCAGGGAGACAGAGATACCCAGTGTATTAAGGAGATCTCCACCTAATAGTGTACTGGAAGGAATGTGTAATGGTGGGACCTGTGCCACAACAAAGGAGAAAAGTGAATCTTGTCTGGTACTGGGCGGTTGACATTGGACAAATGGCTGACAAGTTGGGTCAGGATAGATAAGGCAGCTTCTGTATCCAGTAAGTATTCTTTCTTCCTCCCCTTTGGATCACCTGTTACTGGGGCTTCATTAATATGATCCTGTATTCACTAATATGATACTGTACTTGCAGTGCAGCCTAGAGAGTGTTTGGGCCTTTGCAGTTCAAATGTGGATTCTCCCTCTTGGGAGACAATGCCCAGAATTTTGTTGTAAGTGAATTGTTTCTAGTTGGTCCTTTCTGGGCCACTCAGAACAGTTCCTTTTCAATGCCCTACCTTTCCGCTATACACATTAGCCACGATTCAGCTATATATACATTATATATATATATTCCGCTATATACACATTAGCCACGATTCAGCTATATACACATTATATATACAGCTATACATACATTATATATATTCAGCTATACACACATTATATATATTCAGCTATACACACATTATATATATTCAGCTATATATACATTATATATATTCAGCTATATACACATTAGCCATGATTCAGCTATATATACATTATATATATATTCCGCTATATACACATTAGCCACGATTCAGCTATATATATATCATATATATATTCAGCTATATATACATTATATATATTCAGCTATATATACAATATATATATTCAGCTATACACATATTATATATATTCAGCTATACACACATCACATATATATATTCAGCTATATATACATTATATTCAGCTATATATACATTATATATATTCAGCTATATATACATTATATATATTCAGCTATACACACATTATATATATTCAGCTATACACACATATATATATTCAGCTATATATACATTATATATATTGCGCTATACACACATTATATATATTTAGCTATATACACATTAGCCACGATTCAGCTATATACACATTTTATATATATATATATATTCAGCTATACACACATTAGCCATGATTCAGCTATATACACATTTTATATATATATATATATTCAGCTATACACACACTAGCCACGATTCAGCTATATACACATCATATATATTCAGCTATATATACATTATATATTCAGCTATATATACATTACACATTCAGCTATACATACGTTATATATATTCAGCTATATATACATTATATATATTCAGCTATATATACATTAGCCACGATTCAGCTATATATACATTATATATGTATATTCAGCTATATATACATTATATATTCAGCTATATACACATTATATATATTCAGCTATACACACATTATATATATATATATTCTGCTATACACACACTAGCCACGATTCAGCTATATATACATTATATATATTCAGCTATATATACATTATATATATTCAGCTATACACACATTATATATATATTCCGCTATACACACAGTAGCCACGATTCAGGTGGCGTGAGTCTCATGTTCTCTGGGGTTTTATGGGCTGCTGTGAGATGGTGGTTGAATTAAAGCAGTCCATAGTTGCTTTTTTTCCCCCGCTAATCCTCTTTTTTCTTTTTTGCCTTCCCCATTGTTATTTTTTCTGCTATAATCTCAAAGGACTCCTATATTTAAAGATGGTATTTGATGCCTCAGTTCAAGATTTTGTAACATTCTCTAAATATCTAAGGCAGCTTGCTTATGAAATTTATAGCTACTAAAGATTATGTTTCTATCAATTCTGATTTGGTATTCTTGATTTTCAGAAGACCTTAATAGGTAGTTGGGAAAAATTCACAATACTCTTTTTCTTTTTTTTGACCCTGCGAGAGCTGACAACCTTATACTTAGACATCTCTTTTTCTGTTTTGAGGCAAGTTAAGAGGTTTCTTTACTACCTCTATGAATAGGGTCCTTGGGGTTCCAACTGGGGTCTTTGTGGGAACCATTTTTCCCTAGGTGTTTGGACATGATGGATTAGGATGTTGGCTGCTAGCCCCCCAGCTACTTCAGTAGCCTTTTGAAGAATCCACTCCATTTCATCAGAAGTGTTAATAAATCAATACTGAGATGACTTCCCGTTAAGATGGGGATAGACATGAAGCTCACATGAAGGAATTCATCCTGGAATCCATTATGGTTTTATGAGAAGTCACTAAAACTGTCCTTAAACTGGACCATGTTCCTGTAAAGGGGGCATACATCCCGATATTGTCTATATGTCCATTCAGTATGTCCTATAACATCCCGATATTGTCTATATGTCCATTCAGTATGTCCTATAACATCCCGATATTGTCTATATGTCCATTCAGTATGTCCTATAACATCCCGATATTGTCTATATGTCCATTCAGTATGTCCTATAACATCCCGATATTGTCTATATGTCCATTCAG
>PVIU01025460.1:0-23683 GCA_004026605.1 Ondatra zibethicus
ACAGAGATGTTGACCAATGGAATCGAACAGAAGATCCGGATATTAATCCACAAACATATGAACACCTCATATTTGACAAAGGGGCTAAAATTATACAATGGAAGAATGAAAGCATCTTCAACAAATGGTGCTGGCATAACTGGATGTCAACGTGTAGGAGAATGAAATTAGACCCTTATTAGTTAAAGCTCTTTACGTACCTGTTGTACCTCCACCTCAATTCCCCGACCTTCAATTCCAGATTTTCCCCATAAGTCATAAACACTGGCTTAAAATGAATTACGCATTCCTTAAAGAAAATATTCTTTAAGTATCTTTGAATGTTCCAGGTCTTTTCTCGGTATGTTTGTTTGTTTCTCTAAAGCAAAAATTAAATTTACTAAGGAGATGAGGAAAGTGCAGAAATAATTCCACACACCTTAGGATGTTTATTTAACTTTGCTCTGATTTATGTTTTTGCTTACCTCTCCTATAAAAGATCACGTTATACAAATTACCATTGTTTGAGGAATTATTTAACAGTCTTGCAGGGGGAGCGCCATTTTTTTTCTTTTCACCACTAAAAGTTCTACAGATGGAGAGAAAGCAAAAATGTAATCTTATTTAGACACCAGAAAATATGTTGAAAAGCCAACAGAAGCCTTTAGTGATAGCACAAAATATATATTTGGTTGTCAAACAACCCCTAAAAATATGAAAATCTTTATGAAGATGTGATTCTCCTTATATGTCAAAAATAGAAAACTATCTGGCAGCCCCCAGAAAACATCAGGATGAAGCTGGCCACCATAATTACAGGCAAGAAAAGAATATTGGGACATTAACTCCATCTCCAACCTTGGGACCAGAGAGGATGCTGAAGGATAAGTTCGCAGTTGTGGACAATTGCTTAATTAATCTTGTTATCTAATAAAGTTTCCATTAAAATGCAGAAGGATAGAGATTAGAGGGTTCCTTCATAGCCAAGGGCTAGGTAATGCCAGGAGAGTGGTAAACACCAAGGGTGTGGGAGCTCTGAGACCATTCCCTATGCACTTTTAATATTCTTTATTTCCTGTTCCATGGGACATTCCTGTAAGTCAATAAACCAAAGCAAAGGTTGTGGAAATCCTGTCAACATCCAGTCTTCCAGAAAAACAAATGAGATAATTGTGGGACCAGTCTTGGGAACCAAGTCTGCAGCCTGGTACCATCTTCAGGTAGACAGTATCAAAACTGAATTGAATGAAAAGACACATTGCTGAGGTGCCTGGGTGAAACCTCGCATACCTGCACTCACAGAAGTATTTTATGTCCTGAGAGCATCATATAAGCTGTTTGGCATGCTGTGCTCAGAGAGACAGATCCATGTTTACAAAATCTCTTAACCAGATACATCCAAAGTGACCCAGTGGTTATATGTTTATTTGTGACCCTGGGATGGTTTGATGGAATTAACACATTTTCTAACTTGAATTTAGGCCAGTTTGTGTCAGCCCGATCTACAAAACTTCCTGGGACGTCTCAGTGACTGTTTTTTGTCTCGGTGTCCTTTTCTGTAGTGTGCACATTCAGGTCTCTTTTGGAATATATGAAAACCAGAGACAAGGTCCCTCGGTCCCCTGTATAGTGGAAGACACTTGGCCTGCGGGCAGAGGCAGATCTGCGACAGCAGCATTATCGCTTTATGTCTGCACAGAGCTGTTTGCTTTAGGACACGGGAGCCAGTTTTGTGCAATGTTGAAGGAAATGTCAAAAACTGGACACAAAACTAGAAACTTGCTGACTTTTCAGATTGTGTTATGGCAAATTTTTTCACAAACCTTCAATCTTTGAATGTAAATAACATTCCTGCATGCAATGCAGAACTATTATTTAGAAGCTAAGAAAACAGACGTCCTGAACAATTGTTTTCATGAACTTGGTTGGCACAACAGTTTGTGTTTTGCAAAAAGTCAAAGCCAAGTTATTTGTTGCTCAATGTGGCTTCCCAAGCATTTGCTCAAGGTTTCTAGGATATGGAGAAAGTGTTCAGATCAAGGTTGGAGGAGGCCGTGTGGCCCTGCTGGACTGAAGTTGAAACAGTTTTGCTTCTGAGGTAGCAGACCAACAGTTAGTGGATCCTTTGTGAGGTAATTCCTTCTCTGGTACTTACATGGTTACCTGTCACAGCAAATCTATGGCGTGTACATCATTGTGATTTTGGAAGCAGGAAGCCAGGGTCTCAGAAAGCGTAAACACTCTGCCTGAGTCACCAGCTAACTCTGATTGCTGAACCCAGGCAGTCTGGCTTAGTGCTACCCTGAGATGTCACCCTCTCTGTAGTTTAACATCGTCAGACCCAATGGTCTTGGCACTTGTCGGGGAAAGCAACCAATATGATTCTTTCAAGAGAAAACAATTTTGTAATGAAGTCACCCTACAATAGAGGGACGATTCCCCAACTAGCTACCTCATGTTATCAAAAAAAAATACAGTGCCAGGAACAGGTCATCTGGTTCGAGCTGTTGACCAATGAAGTCACCTAGACACCCCCACCTTAAGCAGTAACAGGTTATAACCAATACTCTCAGCTGCCCTCCAGAACTTGACAGTAAGATTCTATTGCTGAAGACACAGCAGAGTCACAGAGCGTGGCGAAATCAAGCTAGTTCTCACCTGGGAAGTTTTATTCCTACTGGCTAGTGTTTATGGTGCTGAAAGTTGTTAAGCACCCATCTGAAGAAAAGCACCCATCTTCAGTCTCACTTAGCTGTGAACCCTGCTGGTTCTAACAACCTGACAAGATACAACCACTGGTACAGTAGGGGCACAAATGTTATGGGGTAAACAACCACTTTCTGTTGAAATCTCAGGCCTGCTCCGTGACATAGAACCCATACCTGGCATTGTTAAAAGGGCGACGAATCTTTGACTAAATTGCTCTTAAGCCCTAGGGAAGATCTGGATGGTATGATTCTGCTGGACGGACATAGTATGAAAGTGACTCCCAGTGACTTACTGCTATACCTATAGACCAGAGCATCTTACTGCTATACCTATAGACTGGAGCATCTTATTGCTGTACCTATAGACCAGATCATCTTACTGCTATGCCTATAGAGTAGATCATCTTACTACTGTACCTATAGACCAGAGCACCTTACTGCTGTACCTATAGACCAGAGCACCTTACTGCTGTACCTATAGACCAGAGCATCTTACTGCTGTACCTATAGACTGGAGCATCTTACTGCTATACCTATAGACCAAGCATCTTACTGCTATACCTATAGACCAGAGAATCTTACTGCTATACCTATTGACCAAAGCATCTTACTACTGTACCTATAGACCAGAGCAGCTTACTGCTGTACCTATAGACCAGAGCATCTTTCAGTCCTCATCAGAGACACTTCTCCTCACAGTAGATATCAATTATCAGAGACACCCTGGAACTTCTTAATATAAAGAGAATAAAAGATGAGGTGCATAGCCCCAAATGGAACATTCATATGGCATGCCTCCCCATAAGGTTCAGGGATCTTCTTGGAAGAGGGTGGGAAAATTCTAACAGCCAGAGGAGGTCCATACCATTAAGAAAATAGTGTTTTCCAGACACATCAGGGAAGGTGCACATGTGAACTTACAGAGACTATGGCAGTGTGTACAAGACCCAGGAATGCTCCAGCCTGACAAAATCCCAGCATAGCAGGGGAAGGCGGCCATGATAACTCATTACATATTGTCATTCGACAGCTCTGGGAGAGGGAGACTTGGTTGTCTTTATGATGTAACCACTGGCAGGTAGATTGCATGCCAGGCAGACCCCAACCCCAAGATGAGTTAAGCAGCACCAACTGGACTCAATTATGGGGCAAAGACAGAAGAAATTTCAGTTGAGTGGGAAGGAAAAGGGGGGGGGGATGAAGGTGGCTATGGAAGAAGTTGGGCTTGAATATGCTCAAAGACAAGGAATGGCATTCGTAAATAATCAACAAAAATACTTTAAAAAAAAAAACAAGAAAATTTTGGCTATAATGAAATGCACTATCCATTCCATGCTCACGTGATTGCCCTGGCCAGTCCAAGACTGTCTTTCAGAGGCACAAGTTGATAAGAGGGGGAGTGGTCAGAATAGTGAGCTTGGCTTTCGGCTATGTCCCTGCCACCTGTGTTTGTGGTGTTTCACCTGCAGTACCACTGTCCCCTCCTACACACTCCCAGGCCCCACAGGACAGTCTTCACTGGGATGTTGGAGTTGAAACAGCAAGCACTGGGGTGCCACTGTGGCTCCAGGAAGGAGTCTTAGCCTCTATGGGAGAGCGATGGAGAGTTGTGACTGAAGGACACAGGCAACAGTGAGGTTTCCAGGAAAGATTTGCTTTATAAAAGGAAAAAAGACAAAAATAAGGCAAACAAGCAAACAAACAAACCCCACTCAGACACCTCAGGATCAGAAGAGCAGATAGGCCAAGTCTTGAAAAACTAAACAGAAACGAAAACCAAACATACTGGCACATTCTAGAATAAGACAACAAGAGTGTGCTGTTTTGTGGGAGCCCAGGAGGGCTAGGGAAGGAGTTGTGACAAAGTGTGGGGACCCTGGGGTGTGCTTTGTTGGCTGCCTTCCCTCTGCAGACTTCATTCCAGGCATCTGTGCACATTCTTCTTGACAAACGCAGAGGCTGCAGGAGCATTAACTTATGGGGAAGCCCCACTCTGCCATTTCCTCCAACAAAGTGCTGAGGGCATGCAGTAGAACCACAGCCCCAATGCCATCCCCAAAGCTTCCTATACCCTTAGCTGGGGGAGGGGGAGAAGGCATTCTTATCAGAGAGCAGATTGACACAGGGAGCGTGGAGAGAGCACACCCAGGGTGTCAAATGGATTGGAAAAAGGAAGGAGCAAGAAGGAACAGCGAAGGAGGTGAGGGCTAAAGAAAGGGAGGAAGGGGGGAATAGAAGAAAGGAAGATGGGTGCACTCACCATGCAGAGGCAAAGTCATGCAATAGAGATGGAATGGTCCCGTCTCTCTTTCTTAGTTCATCATGAGTGAAATTTGCAATGAGGGATCAACCATTCCATCTCCCATGCTCATCTCCATGTCCCGGGAGGAAAGGGGGAAATTTCTGTCTTACAAAAGAAGAAATCATATCACAGGAAGAAGGCCAAAGAAATGTGTTGAAATTGGTGGGCAGTCAAGAAAACATTTGCGGGGAGGGAAGAAGATTCTTTTAGGTCCCATCACAAATGCAATGAATTCAGCTCCTCTGAGATTATTCACTGTGGTCTGGTTGTTCTAAAAGATGAAACAAAGGAAAAAAAAACAATTCATGTATTCAGCCTGAACCTCACCCCCACATGTATGCAAGTGTGACATGGGTGAGGTGGAAGATTGAGAGGCAAATCAGGGGCTGAGCTGGTTCATGTCAAAGTGGGAGAGAATGAGCCAGTGTGCTCTGAGGCCAGTTCATTTATGCTGTTATTTGTCTGCGGGAGAGGAGAGGAAACATTTTGAAATATTTGTATAAGAAGCTCTGTGGCTTTGCAACCTTCAGTACATATCTGCCAGGGCTGGTTACCATGATCCCTGTGTTCAGCTAATTGCCCATCAGGCTCCCTGGCAGAACATTTGGGATACAATGTCAACTCATGACAACCCAACAAATGGAGAAACACCAGCATAGCAAGCTGATCTCCTCATTCTGCTCAAAACAAGGGGCCTTTTCAGAGAATTGCATGTGAGGAGGGAGCGGACATTTGCCAAGTGAGGGGTGCGTGTTGCAAGATGGGAAAGGGTTTGCAAGTCCCACTAGAGATTCCTCAGGGGCTAGTCCAGGATGATACCCTTTCCCATTTCGAGCCTTGGCCCCATCTGTAGCTTTTGTATTTTAATGAGGAAGTCAAGCCCAGTGGGCAGTTTGCTCATTAATGCAAACCTCAGTGTCACGGCCAGGGATTGCTGCTTGAGGGACAGACGTCACTTTATCGATAATCTGCCAACTGCCCTCGGGGAGGGTGCAGAGTAGGCCATGCATCTTGTGCCTGGTTTGTATTTATTTTAAGTGATGTCTCCATAGGCAGCTGCCTTTTTGTTGGCTTGTTTGTTTGTTTAAGTTTCTCCATTTCTATACACATCATAAGAAAAGATTCCGACTGTGGTCTGGCTGAAGCCATTATGAGGTTGTTCCTTCAAACAAAGACCATTGTGATCATTGGAGATCTCAGAGTCACAGACTGAACTGTATCCAGGTGGGGCCTTAACAAGGAGGGCTTTCTCCTTCACTGTGAACTTGGACCAAGGGAGTGGCAGTCTCGAGTAGCCTCAAGCTGTTAGTTATTATTTGTCAGAACCCCCTCTGACCCCACTCACTCCACCCAGCCCATTCTGCCCAACTGTCAGTTGTGGCCATGGTCATGGTGCTGGGACAGCAGGTCACTGCCAAGCCAGAGACAAAAGTGGCTCCTGTGGTCTTTACAGGGCCCTCCTCTGCCTGCATCTGCCACCATAGTGTTGCTGAGGCAGGAAAGTGCAGGGAAATGGAAAGGGTGGGAATGCTACTTGATTCTCCGAAGAACAGGGTGTGTGATGGGTGGCATGGTGTGATACTTTCAAAGGTTCCCCACAACCCTGTGACTCACTATTGCTATGGTACTGTGGGTCGCCATGGCCTGGGCACCAGAGGAGTGTTCACTCTAGTCAGGAAGAACCCCTAGACTCTGTTTCTTGTGGGTTCAGGATTCTTTTTTTTTTAATTGAGCTATACATTTTTCTCTGCTCCCCCTCCCTTTCTCTCCCCTCCTCTTCTACCCTCTCCCATAGTCCCCATGTCCCCAATTTACTCAGGAGATCTTGTCTTTTTCTACTTCCCATGTAGATTAGATCCATGCGTGTGACTCTTAGGGTCCTCATTGTTGTCTAGGTTCTCTGGGATTGTGATTTGTAGGTTTCTTAAAGAATGAAAAAGGATTTGGATTAGCACCTTGTAGACATTTATTACAACCCAGCAGAAACCTTGATGCCTTCATAATGGGCATTGACTTTGCTGTGCCAGAGGACTCTCAGCAGGACAGGACACTTCCCCACCACAGTCCTCTACCACTTTGCTCCAAATAGATACATAAACTATGGCAAACAATGTGCTTTGTTCCTGCCTCTCATTCACCCATTCCTTCTCTGCTGTTCAAACCTCCTTTTGAGTCTTCTTATAGCATCACAGCTCACCTCACCAAAGCTCCCTCAGGGAAGAGTGCAGAGCATGAAGATCCCAAAGCCAACAAAGAAATTGCAGGTATTGTAAGAACCTTTCCAGGAAGAAGACCCTAGGCCCTGAAAAATTCCACCAAAGAAGTGGTGGGTCTTTTATTAAAACAAACAAACAAAAATCACTTTCAGAGACCTTGTCTTTGAGGTAAACATAGTCCTTACACCAACCCCAAAACATGACAAGAAAAGAAAACTGCAGACTGATAACACAATCACCCTCCTCCCACGTGCAAAGTGAGATAAGGGTGTATACAGAACACAATCACCCTCCCCCCATGTGCAAAGTGAGATAAGGGTGTATACAGAACACAATCACCCTCCCCACATTTGCAAAGTGAGATAAGGGTGTATACAGAACACAATCACCCTCCCCCCATGTGCAAGGTGAGTTAAGGGTGTATACAGAACAGGATCACCCTCCCCCATGTGCAAAGTGAGATAAGGGTGTTTACAGAACACAATCACCCTCCCTCCATGTGCAAGGTGAGTTAAGGGTGTATACAGAACAGGATCACCCTCTCCCACGTGCAAAGTGAGATAAGGGTGTATACAGAACACAATCACCCTCCCCCCATGTGCAAGATGAGTTAAGGGTGTATACAGAACAGGATCACCCCCATGTGCAAAGTGAGATAAGGGTGTATACAGAACACAATCACCCTCCCCCCATGTGCAAAATGAGATAAGGGGTGTGTACAGAAAATCAAAATCAGTGCTATACAGAATGCATACTAAGGCACTATGGCCAAAGATGTGAAGTTTAGCCTGGGAATGTAGGCTTGGGCAAGCATTTGAAAATTATCCCTGTAGCTCTCCATCCCAGTGAGCCAGGAGAGAAAAGTCATGTGATTATTTAAACAGCTTCTCCTCTCCCCCCTTCCTTGTGTTCATTCTTTCTTGCTTGTTTTGCTTTTTAAAAACATTATTCCTATTTCTAATAATGTTTCAACAAAATGAAACAGGAGAGAAAAATTCAATTAAGAACAATAAGCCTAAAGCTTTGACACCAATTAGAGAACTTGGTGGTCTCCTCCTGGGATCAGGGCAGAAGGCCCGCACTGAGAATTCTAGCTTGAATGTCTATGTTGGAAAGGAAGAACCAAAATATTTTAATACTGGGGCTGAGGCCAGGATGCCATGCGTTTAGGCAAGCCCTCTGCCACCAAACTGCATTTTCTGCCTTTTTAATTGTGTGGAAGATCTTACCAAGTTGTTCAAGGCAATGGCTTCACACTTGCCTCTCAGGAAGCTGTAATTACAGGCGGGCACCACTGCACTCAGTAGTTTAGGTTTTGCTTTACTACAGACTGTTTAACCCCTGAATAGAAATTTCTATGGAATCCACAGAAAGTGACCAGAGCTAATAAGAGAGCTAAACACATTTGTAGCTCTAAAAGCCATGTGTATTTATTTATTTATTTATTTATTTATTTATTTATTTATTTATTTATTTATTATGTATACGGTATTCTCAGTATTCTGTCTGCATGTATGCCTACATGCCAGAAGAGGGCACCAGATCTCATTACAGATGGATGTGAGCCACCATATGGTTGCTGGGAATTGAACTCAGGACCTTTGGAAGAGCAGGCAGTGCTCTTAACCACTGAGCCATCTCTCTAGCCCAAGCCAGGTGTATTTCTATATGCCAACAGCAAACAATAAAATATTTTATAGTAGCAGTTTACAATATCAAGCATATTAACTACTCGGTAATAAATCTGATGAAATATATAAAAACCCAATATATGTAAACTTAGAAAATATTGCTGAATGAGATTTTAAAAGCCATAAATAACTGGAGAGGTGTAACTTGTTCTTGTTAGATGGCTGTGTATTGTTGTCATGGTTTGTGGTTGAAACATCTCTGACAGGCACGTGCATGTAAAGGCTTGATTCTCAGCTGGTGGAGGTTATTTGGGGAGGTTAAAAAACCTCTAGGACGTGGTGCCAAGCTGGTGAACTTGAGAGTTATATTCCGGGCCATTTCTAGTGCAGGCTCTTTGCTTCCTGACATAAGATGTGAGAAACTCTCCCTCCATTCACTCTTGCTGCTTTCTCTTCAATGATGGACTAAACCACGAGCCCAAATGGCCTCATTCCTTACATTTCTTCTGTCATGTATTTTGCCACAGCAATGAGAAAATAGCATAATAAATGCAGCTGTTCCTGTAATAGACCTGGCCATGCGACTCATAGGCCTTTGAAACTGTAGGAAGAATGAGGAAGAGCTTGAAGCTGGAGGCTGGAGAAACACTGGAATACTATAGTCATAGATGAATGGGCCATCCTGATAGGTGGTAATAATACCAGAGTGCTGATAGAAACAACAGAGACTTTGTGACCATGAAATTTCAGAGGGGAAAAAAGATGCTGTCAGAAATTGAATTGGAGGTCATCCATATTATATTGCAGCAAAGAGCAGATGGCTTTATTCTCTCTGCATCCTTAAAAAAAATTGAGAGTTGAAATTTAAATGTAACAAAAAAATTTGTTTGGTGCAGGAAATTTTAAGATACCTTAGCTTGTAGGCAGTGGCATGATTATGACTTGCTGATTTTAGAAAGATTTGTAGTAAGAATTCAAAACAGACAATGGTAGAAAGATGTGGAAAATGCTGTCTGGTGAGGAAAGATGCTTGCTTTTGTTTGAAGCTGCAGGCAAAACAGCTCTAGTTGTTGGAGATATTGGTACCACCAAAAAGAAACTACAGACATTGCACTACAATGATAGGAAAGGCACCTTGAGACCAAGACTCCACCCAACAAAAGCTCTAAGGTGAAAAACTGAAAACCCATTTGGAAGATTTTCATTTAAAAATAATCCCATTGTAGGGTTGTTTTAATTAAAGAGGATTTTCTAGCAAAGTGTTTTCCATGACATAGTCCTTCATAGACTACTAACGCTGTGATCTGAGAGGCTGGCTGCCTCCAAGAGAACTTGGTGTTGACTTTGTGGCGGGTGCTCATTTTCTAGGCATGCAAAGTAGAAGAGTTACAAGGTCATGGAAGTTATGACAAAGAGCCAGAAAGAGTCCATGAGGCCAGGCAGTGTGCCAGCAGGGTCAGAGTCGCTGTGAGGAGACCATGAGTGGACCAATGTATGAGGCTGCGAAGAAGCCTAAGTCTCGTTGGAGATTATAGTATTTGAGGGATT
The DNA here is from genome assembly GCA_004026605.1 of Ondatra zibethicus. Classification (NCBI taxonomy): domain Eukaryota; kingdom Metazoa; phylum Chordata; class Mammalia; order Rodentia; family Cricetidae; genus Ondatra; species Ondatra zibethicus. The sequence continues at coordinate 10,385 of PVIU01025460.1, forward strand.
CCAAGGATGTGGGGTGTCTGATGAAGAAAGCTGCAGGAGCTGACTGGAGTTGTCTCAGGCAGGAGCCATGTGCTGTGTAGAGTAGGACCCCACAGACAAGGCTAAGCGGTCCCACCAAACTCAGATGATGTCATCACACACTCAGATGTTGGATGAAGATCTGTGGGGTCTGCTGTTGTCCTGTTGGTGTAGAGTTTGCTTGGATCTTTCTGGTCTCTCTTTGCTGTCAGTCCTACGATTCCTCCTCTTTGAAGTGGAAATGTGTGTTTTGAGGGATTATATATCGAAACTGTATGATTTTAAAAGATTTACAGTCTTACAGTTAAGAGTTCGCCTTGAGTATCCAAAAAGACTCATTCACTCTTCTGTATAATCCAGTCATTTCAGTCTTTGGTATTTGCTTAAGGAGGTAAAAACTGTACCCACATAAAGAATTACACATGACTGTTTAGAGAAGTTTCAGTCATAATGGCCCAAGTTTGGGGGCAACCAAATGTCTCAGTGGGTAAAATTATAAACCAACAGTGGTAAGTTCAGACAACGAAGTATCATTCAGAAGTAAGAAACCAGTTTTTGAAGCCATAAAAATACGCGAAGAACCTCTGTGGATAGTACTATGGAAAGGAAGTCAATTTAATTCCAACTATGTGGTATTCTAGAAAAGGCAAAAGCAAGGATATGGTAAAAGAATCTGTGGTTGGCAGGACTTTAGGAGAGGGAGGGATCAACAGATGTAGCCTGGAGGGCTTTTAAGGCAGTGAAACTATTCTGTATGATTCTATAGTGGTAGACATAACCCACAGCAAGCCCAGACCAAAGACCCCTCAAACTAAGGACACAATCATCAGCTCTTCAAAGCCACCACTGCTGGAGGGATGTTGAGAGCTCCGTGTGTGTGTGTGTGTGTGTGTGTGTGTGTGTGTGTGTGAAAGTGCATGGAAAAGGGAAACTTCTGCTCAGGTGCCCAAAAGTGCTCTAAAACTACAGTCTGCTTTTAAAGTAAAATAAAACGGAAAGGAAAAGGGAAGGAGACATGAGGAAAGTGGGAAGGGGGCAGGAAGGCAGAGTGGGGAAAGGAAGGATGATGGTTCTCTAGGTTAGGCGGGTGTGAAGAGGAATGGTGATGAAGAACAGGCTGGGACTGTCCAGAGGCTGGTGTAGGAAAGTGCCACACTGAGGTTGTTAAGGGGATGTGGGGGCGAGGGGTGTGGGGGGGTGTTGTCTCTTGATGCTAATAGGTAGGACGCCAGGGCTTAAGGAGAGTGGGTTTCCCTAAATCTCTGCAGCGCTTCTCCAGCATAAGAGACCTCTGAAGACAACTGTCATCTGTACTGGCCACTGGTGTGGGGGCGTTCCTTAGCTCATGAGGCTGAGCCCCCTTCTCTCAGCTCTGTCTTCCTCTCTCCAGCATCCTCTCCTATCTGAACCCAGCCAAGGTCCTTGCCCTCTCAGGACTTACACAGGCAGGTCCTATGGCTGGAATGCGCTCCTCAACTCTGTCTTGCTCTATGTATTCAAGGTCAATTGTTGCAGGGAACCGCTTGTTCATCCTGGCCACCCAGAACCGAAACAATCACACAGAAACTGTATTATTTAAATCGCTGCTTGGCCCATTAGCTCTATCTTCTTATTGGCTAACTCTTACATGTTAATTTAACCCATTTCTATTAATCTGTAAATCACGGCGGCAGCTCCATGGCGTCCCCTGACTCGGCCCTTCTTCCTCCCAGCATTCAGTTCTGTCTTCCCTGCCTATCTGCCCTATCAACAGGCCAAGGCAGTTTCTTTATTCATTAACCAAGAAAAACAATAAATAGACAGAAGGACCTCCCATACCAGTCAGTCTCCCAGAGGAGGTGGGCTTTCCTTTCCCCACCCACAGGCTGCATTTAATACCCTGACCTCGGCCACAAGTGTTCTTTTAGAATCCCAAGACAGCTGTAACGAGACAGGAGGCAAAGCTGACCTTTATACTTTATCTCATTTGAAAACCACCCAAAGTCTCAAGGAGGTCTCTCAGTAAAAGCCAGTGCTACCTGCCTGGCCTGTCTCTGCGCACCCCCTCCCCCAAGGTCCTCATTTACAAGGTTCTAGCCACAACCCCTACAAGTCACCTGAGAGAAAACAAAACTTCAGCAACCAACCCTCCTCTGCTCAGTTATGAACCTGGGGGGCAGAGTCTCCCCAGATCCTGCATGACTCAGGATTCACAGCCGGGTTGTTGCTTTTAAGTGAGTGGCTGTAATTTTGAAATTTGAGAGCAAAGAGCAGCAACCTCCACTGTGAACCGCAAACTCAATGCAACTCCCCACTGAGGCCTGCGGGTTCTCCTCTAATCCCACAAGCTCAGTTCCCAGAGCTGCCTGAAGTCTGCCTATAAATTACTTTTATAGGAATGTTATCACATTACTGAAAATTAACATAAGCCCTGTTGGATACACATTCATCCTGATTTTGTAACCATGCTAGATATGAAGTACTATGGCTGCTACCCCTGCCTTCATGCTAACCATGCAGACCCTTTAATGCCTCTTTCCAGATCATTCCTTCATTCAGCTTGCAGACTAAGAACAAAGAACATGCTTCAGATGGAATGATATTACGATGAGATTAGTGAGGCCTCTATCTCAGTATCAATGATGAGATAACAGCCTGGATAAAGGATGCAATAGCATGTGGATGCCATCTGAGAATAGATGCTTAGCAACAAGGAAGCTGCTGCCTCCTCTGCTTTGCTTCGGGACCATTTTCAAGTGCGCAACTTTGCTCTTGATCTCCAATAGTTAGGGAATCATCTCCAGGGCTAAACCCTTCCTGCCAGCTAGGGTTTGGGCAAGCTCCTCTGCAGTGTGTTTGGTGCCTTCCCCTAGACCATGTTATTTCCTGCTCTGGGGTGGGCAGCTGGGAAATACAAGAACAAATTGCCAAGTTGTCAACCCAGGTCTTTCCACTGTCACTGATGGGGACCAAAGAAATCATTTTACCATAAGAAACCAAATTTTGGTTGCCCAAATGAACTGTGACACTAAGCCTGGTCACAAAACTCCCACATACAATCCTTGGGGTAGTTGCTATTCTTGGAATAAAGATCCGCATCATTCCTTGAGAAGCCAGATATGCCCTTTGCCCCAGTCTACCGCCTCCTCGTGTGATTTCCAGAATCACCAGCTCTTTGGAGTCCCAGAGGTGCTGACAGTCCCCTATGGTTACTGGAACTATTTCCTTCTACATAGGTGCATACATTAATAATCAAGTGCACATAAGTAAAATTATATCTAAGTGTGTTTAGCAATGTCTTTTGAGTCTGGGATTGAACTTGAGGATCTCAAACAGAGCACACCCTCTAGCCTAGACCTTACTACCTGCTCAGATGTCTTTCAGACTCCAAATACATGTATGCTGGATGCACCTCAGCAGAAAAGGGAAATCCAGCCATGGGAGAATGAGGCAGAGAGGGTGGGAGTGTCTCCATATCACACTCCACTGTGTGATTCAGGGCATGTGAATCTGCTGGAGCTGTGAGATCAAGGCTACACAGTGCGGCTTTAACAAAATCGGATTGTCCCAGTTTGGGAGACTGGAAATCTCAGATGAGGGTATTAAGCAGAGCTCCTGCCCCTGAGTTAGGTCTCCCTGGTTCACAGGTGTCTGTCAACATCCTTTGTCATCTTTCTTAGTGTCTGTGTCCTAATCACCTTTTTTCTTTTTAATTAATCAGTTAGCTAATTGATTAATTTTATGTATAGGTCTGTGTGCCTACAGAAGCTTAGGTGCATCACATGTGTGTAGGTGCCTTCAGGGGCCATAAAAAGGTATCAGATGTGAGTGATAGGAACTGAATCTGTGTCTTCTGAGAGAGCCATAAATACTTCTGAGCAATCCAGCTCCTGATTACTTTTCTTATAGGCACGCCATCTTGTTGGTTAGGACCTGACCTCATTAACTAATTTTTATTTAAAGAACCCCCTGCCTGTCTTTAAGTCCAGTAGCATTCTGATGGGAATTAGGAAATCCTGGAGTTGGGAGCACAATTTGATCCATTATATGTGGGAGGAGCGCACTTTTTCCTTGCTGGGTCATAATTACATCTCTTCCTCTGTGACTGGAAGGCGGAGGTTTGTAGCAGATAATCTGGAGGGTGTGCGAGAGTAACGGGCCAGCAGTGAAACTTCCACCGAGGTTTCCGTCCTCTCGGTCATTGAATTACCTCATCCCCATAGGATGAGATAGGGTACCAACTCTGACAAGCACTCCACAGGAAAATTCATTGAATTAATAGTTCTTTTCTTTTTGTGATTTTACATTTTAATTAAAATCAATATATAAAATTGTGTGTATCATGTTCAACATGATGTTTTGAATCATATATATATATTAAATGACTATATTTAGCTTACTAAAATATGTGTCAGCTGACATAGTTGTGATCTGTATGGTAAGATCATATTATATTATCCCCTCATTCAGCATTTTTCAAGGGCACAAAACCATACATTGTAATTGACTGCTGCCACTGCTCTTGTACAACAGAGTTTTTAAACTTATTTCCCCTGATTGGCTCTAATTTTTTAAAATCTTTTGACCAATCTCTATGTAAGTGGCTCCCTTTGCTCTTCCCAGCCCCTGGGTACTATCATTCTACTCTATGCTTTTACACATTATCTATTTTAATTCCCCATATTCTGATGTGCTTAGCATAGTACATGGCACAGAGATGGCAAGATGCAAGCCCAGCAGGGGTGAGTGAGGGTAGGGAGGCAGTGGAGAGTAGGGCTTGAGGGAGAGGGATGTGCAGAGGCCGCTGGCCCAATTGGTCCTTGAGGAGACCACGATGACAGACTTAGTTCCCCGGGCATGTTAGTTCTCTGTGTTAACACATCTCACTGCTTCCTTTTCTATGGTGCAGGCTCACTGGACTCTTCCAGATGTGCAGGAAACAGAGACCCCACATCGTCCTGACAGGAAGAGACACTGGAGCGCATCTCACCATGTAAACAAGGCCGCTGCCTCTTCTCTTCCCTTAGCATGTTCTTCTTCCTGACTTTTGACCTGTTTCACACTAAAGACATGCACTGTCAGCAAGCAGAAGGTGAGGTTACATACATTCATGTTCCAACACTAAAATTCAGGCAGGTTCTAAGAACTGGGTTTTCCAAAAAGGGAGAAGCAGGTATGCCAGAAAAATTGTGAAGTTCCAGAACTATGTGGTCTTCCGTGTCCCCAAGATCCTGAGAGGCCTCTGGGGGCCCACATGCTGCTTGCCATCCTGCTTGGAGTATTGGCAGGATGTCATCACTCTGCCAGCTGCTCCTGTGCTGACTGAGGTTTCTGTCCGGCCCAGTCCCTCAGCCGTTCAGTCCCAAAGAAACACTCAGAGATCTACATTAATCATAAACTGGTTGGCCTATTAGTTCAGGCTTCTTATTAACTCTCATAACTTATATTAGTCCATAATTCTCGTCTGTGTTAGCCACATAGCTTGGTACTTGTTTTCAGCGAGGCATTCTCATCTTGCTTCATTTGCATCTGGGTAACAGCTGCAGACTGAATCTTTCTGCTTCCCAGAATTCTTCTGTTCTCATTGCCCTGCCTCTACTTCCTGCCTGGCTACTGGCTAATCAGCATTTTATTAAACAAGTAAAAGAAACAAATCTTTACAGGGTAAAACCATTGTCCCACAGCATTCCTGTACAGTACTGTCAGTTTAACCAGAAAGGCTCCACCCATCTTCTCAATATGAAGGAAATTTTACTCAAAGAAATGTCCCTATCCTATCTCAAAAACTTTAGGACATGCTCCAAAGAGAATGCTCTTTGCCACCTAGAATCCAGGAGAGTCCTTTCCAAATCTATTTGTGTCTTCTCAGGAAGGCTTTAGAGAAAGATGTCCTCCACTTCTGCTGAGGCAGGACCCAGGCTCAGGGTAGCCAGGAGCCGGGCATCTATGAATGTTCAGCCTCAGATTGCACTGGGGGCTTTTTCTGCTTCTAGAGATTGCCAAGCATCGAAGTACCAAGAAAGGTAGGAGCTAGTCTATGGTTTGAATATCTTTTCTTCTCTCTAAATATCATGAGATATTAGGAGAGATGGATCCTTCAGGAGGTGACTGGCCCATTTGTGTAACCGACTGATTTGTGGATTAGCAGATTTTCTTGAGAATGTGTCTGTAGCTGTAATACAGTTGTAATACCTTTATCAATTGCAGCCTTGGTTCTTTTCCTCTTTCTTTCTTTCTTCTTTTTCTTTTTTTCTTTTCTTTTCTTTTCTTTTTTTTTTTTTTTGGTTTTTCTAGACAGGGTTTTTTTTCTGTAGTTTTGGAGCATGTCCTGGAACTAGCTCTTGTAAATCAGGCTGGCCTCGAACTCACAGAGATCTGCCTGTCTCTGTTTCCCAAGTGTTGGGATAAAAGGAATGAGCCTCCACTGCCCGGCTGAAGCCTTGGTTCTTGTAGTGGATCCAACAGCCCAAAGAAAAGTCTTCTTTATAATTTCCCAGTCTGTGGTCTTAGGTCAGCAACAGAATATGGTCAGATTGCAAGGGACTTTGGTGCAGGAGAATTGTCTGTATTCTGTCAAGCATGATTTAAATAAATGCTGATTGGCCATTAGCCAGGATGTATAGGTGGGACAACCAGACAGGAAGTAGAGGCAGAGCAAGGAGAATAGGAGAATTCTGGGAAGCAGAAAGCTCTATCGGGAGTCCTGCCCAGACCACCAAAGAAGCAGGATGTTACCTGCCCCACTGAAAAAGGTACTGAGACATGTGGCTAACATAGATAAGAATAATGGGTTAATATAAGCTACAAGAGCTAATAAGAAACCTGAGCTAATGGGCCAATCAGTTTATAACCTAATGCAGACTCTCTATGTGATTTTTCTTTGGGATTTGCTGGCTGTGGGAACTGGGCAGGACAGAAACCCCAACAAGCTGGGCCTCATGTTACAGAATGGTGCCCACATGGATAACTGCATCCACAGAAAGCCTGAGAAAGCTTGGGAAAGAATAGAGTAAAGCATGTTTTCTTGGTAGCAGCAATTTCTCAGGTCTGCTCTGCTTGCTAGAGGCAAGCAAGCACTCTCATATAAGAGAGACTTCCTCACTCAGCTTTAGATGCAAAACCCTGCAACTCTTTAAGAGGTCCTGCCACAAAACACTTAAACAGTGTTGATGAAAAGCTGACTGCATGCTTTTCAGTTTTCAGCCATAGCAGGAAAATAGCTGTGCTGTTTTAAAATGCAGGCTTTTTGGGCCGTCCTACCAGGGCAAACTCTGACTCTTTCAGGCAGGCTGTCTGACTACAGAGCATTTGAATGTGGTTTGTGAGCAGAATGCTGCAACTTGCTTGCTGGCAGGGACCTTGAAATGCCATAGAGTTGTAGCAATAAACGTGGCTACAGCTGGTACCTCAGCCATGAGGCTGAAATCTCAGAAAGCTAAGAAATGGGTAGGATCCAGTTGTCAAAGACATGACATTTAATCCTACCCATATTGCTTGGTAAATTAAAGACTCGTGTAGTCAGAAAAAGAGAGATATACAGTAAGGAGAAATTCAAAGACAAAGAAAACCTGTAAATGTTTTACACTGTGTTAAAAATATATGCAGGCTAAAGGTTAAAGTTCTTAAAGTAAAAAAGAAATAAAGAGAGTAGTTGGGTGTGGTGGTACACACCTTTAATCCCAACACTTGGGAGTCAGAGGTAGTTTGACCTCTGTGACTTCAAGGTGTGGTATCACACACCTTTAATCCCAAAGCTTGGGAGGCAGAGGCAGACAGATCTCTGTGAGTTCAAGGTGTGGTAGCATGCACCTTTAATCCCAGCACTGGGGAGGCAGAGACAGGTGGATCTCTGTGAGTTCAAAGATAGCCTGGTCTACAGAGGGAGTTCCAGGACAAAGATACACAGAGAACCTGTCTCAAAAAGCCAAAAGTTAAAAGTAAAAATAAAAGAAATAGAGGTTTAAATAAAGCCACTTAAAGATGGAAAATACAAAAAAAAAGATGGAAAATACACAGAGAATCTTGATACTGTATGTTATTATGCTCTCTTTGAATTGTTTGAATGCTGAGGAAGGAACAATGGCTGCTAAAAGATATTTGCTTATTGATGCTGCTGAATTAATCCAAGATAGGTATTTTAAAAATACCTTGACTTCAAAATTGAAGTCAAAAGATATGTTACTTTGGAGAAGAGATTTTGCTTTTGTTTCCACAGGAAATGAGAGGCTGTGGATTCATTGTGAATTAAGAAAAATCAGGTTTGGTCAAGGAAGACCACCTGAGAAATCTCCAATAGGAACAGATGGCCCAGATGTCTGAGTTCTATATCCAGAACAGATTCAAGATTGCTGCCTGAGATCATCAAGCCTCACAGGATACTCCAGTCAGGACTTGATCATAACTCTAAATTTTCTTTAAGTCCCCATAAGATTATCAGCACCCCAACCAGCTGGAAGTAGCCTGGAATACTACACCCACATTCCCAAAAAATGGACTATGGATATTTTTCTTTGTTTAAAAAAAAAGAGGGGGAAGTGGTGCAGGAGAATTGTCTGTATTCTGTCAAGCATGATTTAAATAAGCGCTGATTGGCCATTAGCCAGGATGTATAGGTGGGACAACCAGACAGGAAGTAGAGGCAGAGCAAGGAGAATAGGATTCTGGGAAGCAGGAAGCTCTCTTGGGAGTCCTGCCCAGACCACCAAAGAAGCAGGATGTGACCTGCCCTGCTGAAAAAGGTACTGAGACATGTGGCTAACATAGATAAGAATAATGGGTTAATATAAGCTACAAGAGCTAATAAGAAGCCTGAGCTAATGGGCCAATCAGTTTATAACCTAATGCAGACTCTCTATGTGATTTTTCTTTGGGACTTGCTGGCTGTGGGAACAGGGCAGGACAGAAACCCCAACAAGCCAGCCCTCATGTTACAGGACTTTATGAACCCATTACCATAACCTGTTTTAAAAACACATAAATTATTTCTAAAACTTTCATTGGAGAAAAAAAATGACGGGAGAACTATTATAGAAACCCCCTGAGATTTATAAAAATGAGAAACACAAGCCCAGTGCTGGCGCCTAGTTCCTCAGTTGTTTGCTGGCTCCTTCACTGCCTGAAGCCCAACACAACTGTAGGGGTGAATGGAAAGACCTACTAGGGCCAGAAAGTCCCCACTGATCTCGCAGGAAAGGCAAGAGCTAAGTTGCTTTCCTCATCACAAAAAGTACACTCTCCAGCCAGGCAGAGCAGCTAGTGTTTGCAATCCTGATACTTGGGAGGCTGAGACAGAAGAGCTGTGTTTCAGACAAACTTGGGTTACATAATGACTTCCAGGCCAACACGGGCTATAAAATGAAATCTTATTTCAAAGCAATCAAGCAAGCAAATAAACAGTACAGTTTTGAAGTTTTGGGACAGCTAATCCCTGACTTCAAAAGTCACTGAGGCTTGGTCTCTTAGAAATGTCTGTTTCTGACTCCTGCAGACCCTGCCATCTTGCTGAGGGATGATGGGAATGTGCACTTGCCCTGACCTATGGGATCACCATTTAATGTCAGTGAGCACCATGCCTTGTGCCTTCACCTCCTCCACAGCAGCCTTGGGGTCTTCCTGTGTCATGGGTTGGGGAGAGGTTATGGCAGCTGATCCCTCCCTTCCTTAAGAAAGCATCCATCCATATATGGCTTCCCTTCTACCTGGCCCAGTGCATATGTGAAGGTCCCTGGTGGGTGGCACAGGTGCCGGCAGACGTGAGTAGTGACCTTGGTGAGCTTCCCATGGATACTATGGACCTAGTTGAGCTGAGCAGTGGAACAGTCTTTTTTTCTGTCATCTTGTTCCTTCTTAAGTGGAACACCAGAGGGCAGGAAGGATGGAGAAATGCCTTAGCGCAGCTGAAAGGAGAAAGCAGATGTCCCTCTGATTTAAGTATCAGGCAAGGGGTCTTTGTATATACCATTCCATGACTCCAAGTAGCCTTGTGCCCAGTTTCTAGGCAATGAGTGGGAACAGAATTGACCAAGGACACAGAAATCCCCTCCTATCTGAGCTCTGTTCCCAGAAACCCTGTGTCCATAACACCTCAGAATCAAATGAATGCACAAGAATGAAATTTTTTCTTAAAATGATGTCTTTTCTGCAGTCAGTATCTGTGGACAGGCATGGGTAGCACTAGGGGAGGTGTGTTGGGGAACCCGGAGAGGGATAGAGGAAGGCTTAGGAAGGATGTGTTGTATCTGGTATGTTAATTTGAATGAGAACAGCTTTGAGCTTGACCATGAGTTCTCAGTTCTGGGCGACATCTTCCTGAAGAACTCTCTTCTTAGCTGGGTGGTGGTGGCGCACACCTTTAATCCCAGCACTCGGGAGGAAGAAGCAGGCAGATCTCTCTGAGTTTGAGGTCAGCCTGGTCTAGAGAGCTGGTTCCAGGACACGCTCCAAAGCTACACATAGAAACCCTGTCTCAGAAAACAAAAACAAAACAAAACAAACAAACAAACAAAGAACACCTCTCCTCAAGGAGTTTCTATGTGGTACCTTGGCAAGTAACTTCATGGCAGAAAACAAAGACCACCTTGCATTCAGCTAAGGGGGTGTTCATGGAGCAGTCATATGGGAAAAGACAGGATGTGACGAAATATGGTTATAGAAAAAATGTACCAGCGAGAGGGAAGAAGTAAGACATTTGCGTACAGTGTTCTCGGCCCTCTCCAGCCCCAACAGGTGTCCTCCTGACACAAGTGTCCTGACACAAGTGTGCAAGGCACTAACTTTCAGTACACAGTTCAAGGTCAGCATGCACACGGGGTGGGTGTTTTTCTCTTCGGGGGACAGGAACCTTCTTCCAGACACACCTGTTGAAAAAACCCACAGCATTTTTGTCCTTGACACACTTGGCCATTGGGCTTGGCCTTCTACTTCAGGATCTTCACTTACTTTGGAGAGCTGTGGGACACTGACAGCAAGTGGATTGTAATGGGTCCTAGCCTGCGTTCTGAGTGGTTTGAGCATTCTCTGTCCCATTATTCAGAAGACTGAATTTGGTGTAACCCCAGGTCCCGAAAGTCTCACACTTTCTTTCTTTGAAGAACCAAGTTGGGTGGCTACTCACGAACAAGGTAGCTTGGAAACTGGAGCTAACAAAGGAGGAGGCAAGGGTGTGCCTGGGTTCCCATCACTGGGCCACTCATGGGCAATCATTCAACTTAATGTCTGCGAATGTTCAAGGCAGCATGACCCCTCCTGGCTCTTGGGTCGTGGAAGCCCTTATCTCACCAAGGCAGAGTGGACCGAAGCAGTGAACAAAGTCTACAGTTGGGAAGATGGAGTGCAATCCTCTTTACTAGTCGTTGACCCATACACTATGTTCTCCCTAACTGATGTTAAAAGGAATTTAGGTGAAAAGCCCAGGACGTGAGACCGTGGGGACTGGATTCCCATCCTGCACCTTTTGCTGCATCTAAGGCTCAAGAAATCCACTCACTGTGACTTCAGAGTGGAGAGGCTGGTCATGGATCATTGGGGAAGTTCTCATGGGTACCAGGTTTGTCTCATCATCCTGGACCTGGATCCTGAGGCATTTAGGCAGGATTTATACATTAAAAGGAAGGGCTCTGTTATGGCTGGGGTTTAGAAACTGGAGGGCTAACCTCTAGCACCTCAGAATTTGAATTTATTAGAAGCAGACTCCTTACAGAGGTAATTATGTCAAAATGAGTCCCTTCAGCTGAACCCTAATACACGATGACTGGTACCCTTATAAAAAGGTTGCATTCCGGCACAGCACCTGGCACACACAAGGAAGACAATGTGATGACACACCCAGTCTCTAGTCTTTCCATGGTCTTTAGTGATTGGCTCCCCTTATTTGAAATTTTTTCTTTCTAGTAATAAATAATTCACTAGGATCAGGCCGATACACACGTAGTAGAGTCCACACAATTGGACCCAAAGTCCTCCTGCCCTGTTAGTTTGGACCCTCATCCTGGCTCCAGTTGACACTTTCCATTCTCCATCACTCTGAAATATACAGGATGGCCCTGCCGTGTGTGTGAGGACGAGGCACGCCCTATGCCATGATGCCTGTGTGGAAACCAGAGGACAACTTTCAAGATTCAGTTATCTCCTTCCTGTGAGCTCTGGGAATTGAACACAGGTTGCCAAGCTTACATACGAAGCACTTGTACCCGCTGAGCCGTCTCAACAGCCTGCATCAGTGTTTTAAAAAGGAAGTGCCTAAGATGATGATGGATGTGTTCATTAGCTTGATTATGGTAACTGAGTGATAATGCTTACACACATCAAAGGCATTGCCTTAACCACGTGCAATTTCTGTCAATTACACCCGAGCAAACCTGGGAAATAGATGTTAATCATTGCATCGATCTGTCGTTAGTACCCATCAGTGTGCCAGGCTCCGTCCTAGGAATCCTTCCATCCTTCACCCTTAACTTCCCGTGCTGCTAGGAGGAAAATGTCATTTTCACATGTTACAGTTAAGAAAACTTTGTCTTATGGAAGTCATGAGGCATGGCCAGAACCACAGTTACTAAGCAGCTTATCCTGGCTTACTCTTGTCAAACTCCTCAAAGGTTTTCTTCATGTGGAATGAATCTCTCGTTTCTGGCACGTCCAGTGTGGAGTGGTGGCCAGTCCTGCCAGAGTAGCCTGGGGCTGCCACAACTCAGGCAGGACCCATGGTCTCAGCAAGGTGTGCACAGTGAAGACAAGTGTATGTGGGCCAGATAGCAGGCACAGAATTCACATGTGCTGAAGCTCAAGCCAGGGACCCTGGGATAGTCCGCTGTGCGACTCAGGAGCCCCAGTTTGAGCCAGGTCTAGAGGCATAGAGCTGCACTTCTAGCTTCTTGGGAGGCTGAGGCAGGATGGTTTACATGCAAGACCTGGCAGGCTCCAGAATCAGTTCAAGGCCTGCCAGAACAGTTAGTTACTGAGTGTTTGTCTCAGAACAAGTTTTCAAGGGGCATACAAGCCAAATGGCAGAGCGCTTGTGCAGCAAATCCTCAGCCTAATCTCTAGCCAAAAGGGGAAGAGCCCAGTCACCAGAGGCAGCTCTGCTCTTGTTGATGGTTCAGAGCTCTGTCTTGGCAAACATTGTTTATCTGTCCACACCTGTGCCCATGAGCTTAAATGGCTCAGCACTTGCAGAAGGTGAAGGAAGAAGGTCTGGAGGCCAACATCTGTCTCCCAGCCATCTCCTTAACTCCTGCAAGCTTCTGCTCTCGCTCTGCAAAGGAGAGAGTTGTTCTTTCACCCTGCATGTGATGAGAAATTTAATAT
>PVIU01025461.1:0-23705 GCA_004026605.1 Ondatra zibethicus
ATGCCTACGTGTTTTTTGGACAGTGAGCTCATGATCATATATATGATTTCTTTCTTTTTTTCTTTCCTTTTATTTTAAAGATTTATTTATTATGTATACAGTGTTCTGTCTGCATGTACACCTGCAGGCCAGAAGAGGGCGCCAGATCTCACTACAGATGGTTGTGAGCCACCTTGTGGTTGTTGGGAATTGAACTCAGGACCTCTGGAAGAGCAGTCAGTGCTCTTAACTGCTGAGCCATCTCTCCAACCCCTAATCATATATGATTTCTATAGTTAGTGAAACAGGGAACAAAGGTTAGGAATGATTTTGAATCTTATTTCTGACAAGGTTAGGTGAAAAAATCTATGATCACAGTCAAAATTACTATTTCCACATGATCTTTTGTGGTAGCAATGCAACCCATCCAATATGGGTGATGCAGAAGGCCAGGCTTGCAGTAGGTCAAGGCTGTGGTCCGATGGACCCCTGTGGATGTTCTCTTATGGCTAAGATTTCATTGTTTAAAGGATATCAATATGTTTTTTTAAAACACCTCACATTACACCTGAAAGATTTTATTCTGGCTTCCGCCGTGGTCACCTGATGTGTCAGGGGCACCGTAAGAAAGCAAAAACGTCAAGAATGTTTCATCAGTGATGATTTAGAGAAGGGACACATTTGAGGGAATTAACAAAATCAGCGTGCTGGTTGCTCCAGGCTGAGTTTTCTTGCTGGTGGGACTAAATGAAAATCAGAAGCCAAAGCTTTCAGGTCCAATTCACGCTGACAACGTAAAAAGCCTGCCAGGATGAAGGGCTGAGTCACTCCCGATGCCAGCTACAGCTGTGTTTTTCATATTTATGATACATTTCTTGATTCCAGTGCTAAGAAATCACTCCTCTGCTGGAGCTGTATTCTTAGCTCGTCTCCTCCATCTCTCTTCCTTTCTCTGCTTCGTTCCAAGGAACTGATTGCTGGGCGGTTAGAGCATCTTCGTGTCACAGGAGGTTCAGAAACGTCCTAATTTAGCCTGATGTCAAGGTTCTGAGGTAAAATATTCTGAAGAGGACTCAATCGATGAGCGGCAATTCTACCTCAGGAAGCCGTCAAGCACAGTGAGCTGAGAAAAGAATTTAAAAATGATTCTGACGAAATGAACGTGGACAATCTACAGCATTAAAGGATAGGGTTAGTGGCTGTCGGCGGGAGTTGATCCAACCACCATGTACGGTGTGAGAAGTGCAGAAGTTTACAGATTAAAAGTTCACTGTGTCCCAAAGGCATAGTGCTGCAAGCACCAGTTGAATCACTAGAGTCATGGTGGCCACGACTGAGGGAAAAGAGTCATTTCTTCCGCACAGCACTCTTAGGCTGTCCCCATCAACACCTGTAGTTCAAAGAAGCAGATATTCACATAGTACCTGTTCCTGGCTAGGGTCTTGGTCACCTGCATGCCACATACAATTTTTATGAAGTGTTCTGTCCCTCAGCATCTCTCCCAAGAATTTTTAGTATTAAGTATTCATGGAAAAAATGAACAATAACTTATGAAAGGGCTAGTAATGAGTAATGAAAAGATAAGCCCATGAAAATCCTATCACAGATTGCAACTGCTTCATGACCTAATGCCTTCAGGTTTACAGTGATGCAATTCTGGTGAAAGTCAAGAGAATATCTTACTTGGACTTCCCAGTATGACTCCAGGTCTAATGGAGACAATGTGTGTTATTCATTTGTTAACAGTCTGAAAATCAAATGGGAAGTCCAAAAAGAGATATTACAAGCACAGAGTTTGAGTACCAAAACTTCCATTTTTCTCATGCATGGGAAACCCTGACTTGATGTATATCTCACTAGACGATTTGTTGCATGAAATGTTTGCCAACACCCCTGGGCTTCTGTTAGAAGATACTGTCCATGGCCCGTGTTACCACAAAGGGTAATAGGAACCATGCATGTTGAAACCAGAGGGCTATGTTGAGCCCACTCTATCCCTCACTGGCCCTGGGATACCTATCCCTTGCTAGACACTACAGCAGGAGAGCTGACTCTGCCTCCCATGGGAGAGAAGCCTTTTACCCCCTGCACTCCAGAGAAATGGCTCCACCCCCACCACTGGTATGGAAAAGCTGGCCTCATGGCATGGGCCCAGGAGAGCTGGTTCTGTCCCTCACCTGAGGGGGCAGTCCCAGTGCTCCAGACCAATCAGCTCAGCTACCACCTAGACCCACATCCTGGACGTTGGGTTGGCCTTCCCTAGTATCTACCCCATCTATGACCTGCTGAAGTGTGTGGAGGGACTGGTCCCGTGGAACAATAACTGTAGGATTCCCACGACTCAAGGCAATAGCAGTTTATCAGAGAGGAGTTTCAGTGAGGACCCAGTGATGAGAGTGTATCAGAAACCAGAGACTTTGGACCAATGACTCACCGCAGGGAGCATTGGCTGATGGGGATGCGTGGACGAATGGGTGCACTGCGCGGCGCGGCACAGCTCCCAGTGCCACTAGGATGGATGAAGAGGCGTTAGAAAGATGGACAAACAAGGTGGGATGGTTCTTTGTTTGTTTTGTTTTTAAGTAATGTTTGGGGGTCATGCTGCAGGGGTGAGGGGCAGGGAGAGAAGCAGGATTGGAGCACATGATGTGAAATTACCAAAGAATCAATAAAGAATTGTGTTTAAAAATATTCTCTAGATTACATCAAAAAAGAAGAGAAAGGAAAAGAAAAGAAGAGAAAAGAAGATGCCGAGTTTCGTGACATATTTCTAGACACGGATAGTTTTCCTTGAGAGGAATTCACTTTAGTTTTTAAAAAATTTCTTACTAGTTCAAAAAGAATCATTCCATTGTAGCATTTCAAACAAATGTTTGCCATGTTTCTTCCTGCCTCTTCTTCTATGTTCCCCCACCTTGTGCTCTATCACCCCAATATGTCAACTTTCACTCACATGTGACCTATTGTTTCCCTGCTTCTCCATACTTCTTTCTTCCTCATGGAAGCCTACCAATATCCATTCTCATGACCCATTATTTAAGTACATCAAACATTAAATGTTAGGATTTGCATAGGAGAGAGAATTGTGATTTCTGTCTGAGCCTAGGTCACCTCACTGTGAGGCCTACAGAGAGGAGAATACAGGAAGAGGGTCAAGTTTGAAGAAAAGAAAGCAATGGTATATCTGCTTTTGGTAGTCTGGATCTGAGGTGCCCAAAGGATGTGTAAGTGGATATGCCAAGCAGGTCCTTTAGACTGCAGTCCTGCACTTGGTGGTCTAACGAAGGCGTGTGGCAGCTGCAGGGGTTGGAGAGGTGCTCGAGAAACATCACTTCTAAGTGGTTGTCAGGATGAAGAGCCCATGCAGTGACTTGAGAGGATGTAGCTCCAGACTGCAGAAGCACAGAAACCAAATGCAGTATTGCAAGAGAGAAGTGACAACCAGTGACAGATAGATACTTCTAGAGGTCAAACAAAGCAAAGGCTAAAAGTAATGCCTCATATTTCCAAACACTAAAGGTCGATGTCTAGGGGCAGGGCCCATGAGATTTCCCCTCCGTGTTAGTGTGTTCACAGATGTTGCCATTGCTTGGGTGTAGCATGAGGGCCTGCTTGTTGGGGTTTCTGTTCCACCCAGTCCCCCAGCTGTTTAGTCGCAAAGAAAATCACACAGAGGTCTCCAGAAGACTATAAACTAATTGGCCCATTATCTCAGGCTTTGTATTAGCTCTTATAACATATATTAACCCATTATCCTTATCTATGTTAGCCACATGGCTTGGTACCTTTTTCAGCAAGGCAAGTCACATCCTGCTTCTTCAATGGTCTGGGCAGGAATGGGGGAAGAGCTTCCTTCTTCCCAGAATCCTCCTGTTCTTCTGGCCCCACCTTTACTTCCTGTCTGGTTGTCCCACCTATACTTCCTGCCTGGCCAATCAGTATTTATTTAAAACATGATTGACAGAATACAGACAATTCTCCTGCACCACTTGGGTCTTGTTTATGCAGTCATTTCTATGAGACATGGTCTCACAACTGACTTTGGGTACTCCACCTCTTTAAGTATTTCTGTCCCCTCTCCCTTGATGTATCCTGAGCCTTGGGTATAGGGGCTGTGTTGAGCATGTATCTCTTTGAACTGGGTACCCAAGATCTGCTCATTTATGCACTGTGTCCAGCTGTGGTTTTCTGTAACAGTTTCCATTTTCTGTAAAGAGAAGCTCTTTTGCTGAGAGTGAGAGCTACTTACCTATTGGTTTAAAGGTAGGGTTCAGAATGCCAAAGGCTACATTAGGATATTATGCTGGTCTAGTAAAGCAGCATTAGGGTCTCTTCAAACAGTTATGACCTCACTAGCCCTGGAAAGTTGGCTAGGTTTCTGGTACCAGGTAGGGCTTCCCTTCTGTTGAGTGAGGCTTGAGTCGAATCAGAGAGCTGTTGGTTATCCACATGCTATAAGTGCCACTCTTTCACCTTTAAGGCTATCTTGCAGTTTTCCAATATGGTGGTAACCCCTGAAATCATATACACACCAACAGCGAAAATGGACCCAGCAGGTTGCATCTGTCTATCTGTCTATGTAATAATAGCAAAGGGAAGAGGCATCCTAGTAACTTGGTTTTAAAAAGTTGGGTTTCATTAAGCCTCTACTTCTACAATTTTATGGTTGGGGATCAGCACAACACAAGGAACTGTATTAAAGGGTCTCAGCATTAGAAGGGGAGAACCACTGCTCCGTTGCTCAGAATTCAGCTTCTTAGTCCCATCAAACCCATGTGTACTGGGGTTTACTGTTCCCATTCTGCAGACAGAGAAGTAGAGGCTTAATGAAACCCAACTTTTTAAAACCAGGTTACTAGGATGCCTCTTCCCTTTGCTATTATTCATACTTAAAAACAAAAAATTTTGCTGAAGTGTTGCCAAGGTCCTCCCCCAGCCTCCCTGAAAGTTTTCTGATATTTCTTCATCTGAACACTGTTCTATGTGCTTAGGTGAAGTCTTTGCATGTCATGCTTTTCTGAAAGAAAGTGAACTTCAGAATTCTTACCTGCAGATGCTCTCAGCAATTAGGATAATTATTACCATTGCCACTACCATTATCACTGGTAATATCACACTCAGACACCTATAAAACATCGAGAAAAGCACTCACCAGACAACTTTAAAAAAATGATCTTACAAGCAAAAATAGGTCTATGTGCCCCAGTCTCGATGGTTCAGAAAGGCATATGTTTACTCCTCGAGCATTCCCCTGTCTCTTGTATATTTCCTGGCATTCCAATTTCAGTGAGCAGTAGTGAGGTCTTCCATGCACCAAAAGAGCTGAAAGTTAAAGGATACACTCCCTTTTAAAGAGAAAATTTTGAGGAATAAAATGAACCCTAAGATATAAATTACTGTGCTGATTCAATTAGGATAGAAAAGGACAGAGAAAAGATGTCAATTTATGTCTGAAGTATTAGCAGATGTGGGGCCTCAGAAAGGGCGGATGAGAAGCAAGGTGACCATCATGTACCTCTTCAAGCCTTGGAATGCTCCCCGCACTCACAATCCATCTTCCCACCTCTCTGAAAAGAGAAGGTAGCGTGTTCTTTAATTCTGAAATGATCGATACAGCTTTCTTTAGACGCTTGTCTCTCGCTTCCAGCTCTAGATCTATTATGCAGTTCCTCACTTGTTGACACATAGTTCATCATGTTTATCTTTATTAATGGTTTTAAATTATAAATGTCTGAGTCCGACATCTAGCTGCCTTGCTTACTACAGCAGAACGCAATTGGTACACAATCTTCTAAACAAATAACAAATATCATCTGATGTGGCTTGTGAAAATTAGGAGTGTTTGCCCCTTGGTTGACTCTCTAGGGTCTAGATGTAATGCTGTCATTAAAATCTCCTTGGAATAAGGGTGCTGGCTACAAAAAAAAAAAAAAAAGGAAAGAGGAAGAAGAAAGAGGCTACAAAAGATCCCAGATGGTTTAGACAAGTGCTGCCATGACCCAGATTCATTCTGAGTAGGAGACACAGGATTTTCAAAATTATTTTAATCTTTGAGCTGACAAGAGATGGATGGACTTTGTCTACGGAAAGCATCGTCTGTTCCTAGGATCTTGGATGCTGATATTTTGTGTATTTCTTTATGAATAGTGAACAGTTTTGTTTATTCTTTTGACTTTCTTTTTCCTGGTAATGAATGCAATTTTTTTCATCTGAATGTCCCTGAATGAAAGTCACTTGAATATGGCAAGAAATGAGTTTTTGAGTAGAATGTATTAAAATAGTGTTTCTACATTCTTAAAAGCCTAGTGACACCTTGGTGGAAGAACAACCTTAGATTTCTGACAAACTCCTGGGGCTGCACCTGTCTGACGTGGCCAGAGGAGCTAAGGCACCAACATGGTCACATCAAAGGGAACGGTTTGACGCCACAAGTTTGCTAAAACCAAAGTAAGGATCCTCATATAACCTGCAGGGAAGAGTCACATAGTGGCCTTGATTTGAAGCATCCTAGCAACCCGTTCTTCGTTTCCTTTCTCCTTTCTCCTTCATTCATTCTGTTTTTTAGGCTGGTAACTTTTAGGTTAGTCTTGTATTAATTAGTATCAGAATTAACCTTTGTTGAAAGATGTAAATGGTTTAAGGTCATCTAATGAAATGTCAGAGTGCAAAAATTCATAAATTTAAAATTAATCCATTACCATTTGGTACATTTTAGAGGACAGGTGTATAAATGTTTTTGAGTTAATAACCTTAGTGTAAATAAAGCCTGTTTCAATGAATGAAGAGCAGGAGGTATGTATATAGGGATTCATATCAAATATAATACTTGACCATTTCCCAAATTTCAGCCTTATTTTAAATTAGAAATTAAGTTATTGACTATTTCATAGACCAAGATTGTAGCAGGAAAAGAACAGGAGCTTATATAATTGACTAAAACATCAATTAGTACCACTGAATTTAGCACAGAATGTGGAGATCAAATTATATGGTGAATCTGAAATGCAGGCATTAGGATAAGTGGCATGTGACAAGGGGCATAATTGGCTAAGGCTCACAGTATTTTTTTAATCACAAAACAGAAAAAAATAAGAGATGAGAAAAGATAAAAATCCAGAAGGTCATTTGAACTGTCTACAGAATACAATTACTTTGGAAAGGAATATTGTATTTAAAACACTGGAAGAGAAATTCATGGCTTGAACATCTGTGGGTTATTCCTAGAAGATCCCACAAATTTATTAGTATTCATGATATCTGAAAACCCAGAGATTAATTACATGAAATTATTACAAAGAGAAAACTTGTGGTTTTACTCTGTTAGTGAACAAAAACTAAGTGTTCGGCTGGATCGCTTTAGGATCTTCCACAAGCTGAACGAGACATAGCCTTCTCTCTCCATATCCTTCGACTGTTCCAGCACCAGTCTCTACCTCTGTATAGAGAAAATACAAGCGTGGGAATGATCTACAGTGGTGGTTCCCAGCCTATGGCATCATAACCCCTTTGGGGGGATCAAATGACCCTTTCACAAGGGTTGCCTGAGACCATCCTGAATATCAGATATATACACTATAATTCAAAACAGTGGCAACATTACAGTTATGAAGTAGCAACAAAACTATTTTATGGTTGGAGGTGGCTGCAGCATGAGGAACTTTATGGTCACAACATTAGGGTGGTTGAGAACACTGGTCTACAGTCTCCACCCATTAGAGCTGACACAATATTTTCTTCATAGGGCTGACGCTGCAGTCAGACCAAACCCTTGACTTTTACCATGAGTCTTAAAGATGGAATTATTTTCATGTTACCTACTCTCCAATAAAGGAAAGAGCTTGCATTACCGAACCTATCCCACTTAGACTTCACAGCTCAACGAGGGCTCCTGAAGCAGTGAGTAATCCAGGGAGGGCGGGGCTCCCGACTCTCCCTGGTCCTGACTCCCTGTGCTCCACATTCTCATCCTCTTGCTGTCTCCTCCATGTTTCCCTTCTGAATAGCAACCACCTTCGTTTCAGAGGCCTTCAGAATGCTGAGAACTCCTACCTGCTGTTTCAGAATACCCGAAGACCTTTGCATAGACGACCACACTATAGGAAATCAGATAGGAGGGACCCTAGACCCCAACACTTGATTTAAGAGTATGTGATGTATTGAGAACCTTGGCGAAATTTAAGATAATTCTTTTTTCTCATAAGGACATAGTAATTTACTTCCACTCTAAATTTATTTGTCAAATTCATCTTCTTGGTTATAAAAAACATTGATGACTTATTATTGCTGAAGCCCAGACTTTAAGCATGATTAGTTATAAGATGAGACAGGACAACACATGTGTGGAAGCAACATCTATGTAAAACCTTTATAGCATGGCCGGTACTTATCACACCATGCTCTAAATCTATAAATCCTAACAAAAGGCAAACCCATTGAATCTTAGCATAATTTAATGACTACCTAAATGGCTTGGTTTATTTTTAAAATAAAGCACAGAGAGAATGTAAGAACAAATGCCCTGTTATATAAGAACATCCAATTATCCAAAGGAAATTAATATCTATCATTTATAAATTTTATATATTTATTTCATCTATGAATTTTATATGTTTGTTTGAGACAGGGTATCCTATAGCCCATGATGACCTTGAACTCAACTATGTAGCTGAGGCTAACTTAAAAGTGATTAATTGATCAATTGATTTTTTAAATTTAAGGAGTCAGGTTTTGTGATGACATTTGTTCTTCAAAGAAAATCTTCTTTTTCTTATATATTCTTATATATATTTCTTATATATCTCTCCCCTTCCCTCTCCCCTTCCCTCTCCCCTTCCCTCTCCCCTTCCTTCCCTCAGCATTTGTGCTCTCCTAAGCCTAGGAGCTTGGGCCTCCCGCTTCTACCTCCCTACTGCTGGGGTTGCAAACCCAGAGTGCCACACTTGCCTTTATAAGTCTTCTCTTGAAGTAATAAATCCTCAAAACCTCTGATATTCATGTAATAAATATGATGATCCATGATCAGACATTATTTTTTTAATTCTGAATATTTACATTATTATTAAAATATTATAAATCATGGAGCTGATTTTCCAAAACCATTTTTAAGAATCCAGTAAATTGAATCTTAAATAATGCACCTTCTGACCTGCTTAGTATTCCAAACCCAGAACTGAAATTCTGCCACCCACTCGGCAGCCTATTGATTTGAGAACTACAGCTGCAGAAATTAAACTGTATTGTTAGCGCAGAGCTTTCAGCTGAGGAAGCAATTTGAGATTGGTTTCTTCCCTAGCCCAGCGTAGTATTAAGTAAATATGTGCCTGGAAGTGTCTTGGGCAGATTATTACCCAAAGTGGTGTATGCAACTTTGCAGATGCAGCTCCGAGGAACTAAAAGTTCCTTAGGTGAGGCTCCTTCCTACCCAATGGGTAAAGGTTGTTATGAAACTGAGTGCACAGTTATCGCCAGAGTCCCAGGAGTACATCCAAGCTAGACTGCTTTTTGATGTCTAAGATACTTTCGTATTTGGTGCTCTAGAAAATGGCTGTATAGCAATAAAATGGTCACAGTCCCTGTCCCCAGTGAGCATCTGATCCAAAAGGAAGACAGAGACAGGCATCAAAGTAACATGGGACGTATGTGAGATTTTCATGGAGTGTGATGAAAAGCCCCCCCCCCATGTCTGTGGGTGTAGCAGGGGTTGTTTTAGGAAGGGGGAAGGCATCCCAAAGGAAATCAAGTAGCGATTGATGAGACCAAGGTTTTTGCTTTATTTTGTTAATAGTAGATTCAATTTCCTGGTTCAAGAAATAGCTCCTATTCTCTAAAAATAATAAAATAATTTTCCTCCTGCTGGCATAAACACTATCTGAAGTGGCGGAAATAATAACCCATCATTTTATAGACATTCTGAAAGATGACAGGAAAGATGATGCATAGAAGAATAATATATAGAGCTGTGAATTTTTAGTAAAAATATCAGTCAAGATATCACCCATTTTGATTTTAGATCTATAGACAAATACTTTGGAATGTCTTGGAAATAAAAACAATGTCTTTTATGAACTCTTTGTTTTCTCTAGAATATTATGCCTTTCAAAGTTATACTTTGAAATAGGAAGAAGAAAAAGTATAGAAATTTGTCTCAGAAATCAATAAAACCTGGCTTAGTTTGATAGTGTGCCTATTTAAGCTTACATCTGAATTCAATCGGACTTGGCTTCTTCATAGAGGAAACCGTAGCAGCTATTCTAAGCAAAGATAAATTTCTACCCCGAACTCCTCCAGCTGGGAAGCTACCCACTGTGATGCAGTTGTGAAGAGATGATGCTGAGGGTTTTGAGTGGATCATCTAAATGGTAAAAACCATTTCTATCAATTGAGTGTGATGAATGAGAAAAGCCAGAGTGTGCTGTGCACTGTATCTGTGTAACACTAAGTGTCCATCAACAACTTTACCACGTACTCAGAAGAAAGGAAAAGCCAATGTGGATGATTGAAGTAGGCTTGAGAAGATGTGGCGCTAGGGAAGCAAACCTGAAAATTGGGAATGGGGAAAGGAAAGCGCTGGGCTGCCACACGCCGGGAACAACACTGTGAAGGGCAGTGACACTCAGTGACCTCCATCGCCTACACAACAAACCAAACCTCCAAAGAGGACGTTTTCAGAAAGTCTTGCCTGTGACTCAGTGCACCCACCCTCCAGTCGCTGTGACTGCTTTCATTCCTGTGGCTTTAGGCGGATGATAGTCTTGCAGCATTTCATGACATCTCCATGCCAACCTGATGCTAGGCTCTATCAGCTTCTCTCATGGAATAGAAATTATGGGGTGTGACATTATTTTATCTATGCGTAAACAAGCGAACACATGAACTGTGATTTGCTTTCCATTTTCACATGCTTCACTGTGAAATATATACTTTCCCAATAGCCCTTATTTTACCAAGGAGCAAGCTAAAGATCAGGACTGAGAGTTCAAGTCATCCTGTGTGTGACACTTAACTTACTTGAAGTCTCTTTATCCACAGTAAGAATATGTCTATTTCAAATGGCTATAATGAAAATGAATTGTTAGAAGTGATATTACTCAAAATGATGTTTTCTAGCTCCATCCATTTGCCTGCAAAATTCAAGAATTCATTATTTTTTTCTGCTGTGTAGTATTCCATTGTGTAAATGTACCACATTTTCCTTATCCATTTTTCGGTCGAGGGACATTTAGATTGTTTCCAGGTTCTGGCTATGACAAACAATGCTGCTGTGAACATAGTTGAGCACATGTCATTGTTACCACAATGATTGAGCATTCTTTGGGTATAAACCCAAAAGTGGTATTATTGGGTCTTGAGGAAGGTTGTTTCTTAATTTTCTGAGAAATAGCCATATTGACATCCAAAGGGGTTGTACCAGCTTGCATTCCCACCAGCAATGCAGAAGTGTTCCCTTTATCCCACAACCTCTCCAGCATAAGTTTGCTCAGTGTTTTTGAACCCAGACCCAGAAAGACAATTATCACATGTATTCACTCATAAGTGGTTTTTAAACATAAAGCAAAAAAACCAGCCTACAAATCATAGTTCCAGAGAACCTAGACAACAAATGAGGACCCTAAGAGAGACATACATAGATCTAATCTACATGTGAAGTAGAGCATGGGGACCTTGGGAGAGGGTTGAAGGGGAGGGGAGAGGCAAGGAGAGGAGCATAGAAAAATGTAGAGCTCAATATTAATCAATACAATTAAAAAAGAAGTGATATTAAATTCCTTGGCATGGAACAGATACTCTATGAAGGCTAACTATCCATAATCCTCCCTAAATCAGCCTACAGTGAAAGTGTGGACTGAGATCTGCTGGAGTACATTAGGTGCAAATCTCATGATAGTGGTTCTGGGATGCTGAAGAAGGTGGGGACAATAGTGTGATGCATCACTAAGACGATCATGGTGGAGGGTAACATTGTAACTGTATGCCACTCCCTACCCACCAAGCATCCATTCATCTGCTGAGATGTCATAGCTTTGAGTGGCACCAGCTTAACACCAGCTCCATGGAGGAGTATTGTACACAGAATTGGAGTCAAGCGTACTTTCAGACCTGTTGTCCAATAGAAGTTTGGCTGTGACTTTGAGATGAGCCATGTGCTCACTCTGGGCTAACACATCAAAACTTGAAGCTGCCAACAACCATATGAGCAGCTATGAGAGTCTAAGAGATAACAAAACATGGTAGGAAAAGACTTCAGAGATGGAGAGAGCAGTATTCTGAAGACAGCCCTCTGGTCCATGGTGAAACCAATATGATCCTGCACCCCCAATCAACAGGAGTAGCCTAGAAAACTACCCCCACATTCCCAAAAATGGATTATTAATTTTGTCTTTGTTTAGAGTGTTGGTTATGGATAATGGTCAGGGAAAAAAGCTAAACAAAGGAGATTAGATTCAGGATTCTTGTTTTGAAAAGAAAAAAAAGGGGGAGAAATATGCTGCTAGGTAATGCTCTTGTCATTTGTATTGGTTTAATAAAACACTGATTGGCCAGTAGTCAGGGAGGAAGTATGGGCAAGGAGATCAGACTAGGAGAATTCTGGGAAGAGGAAAGGCAGAGACGCAGTCACAAGCCAGAAGCAGAAAAAGCAAGATGAGAATGCTTTACTGAGAAAAAGTACCAAGTCACAGGGCTAAACATAGATAAAAAGTATGAGCTAATTTAAGTTGTAAGAGGTAGTTAATAATACGTCTGAACAATAGGCCAAACAGTTTATAATTAATATAAGCCTCTGTGTGTTTATTTGGGACTGAATGACTGTGGGATAAGGCAGGACAGAAACTAACACTTACATAATTCTATGAGTTTGTTTTCTTGTTTTTGTGTGTGAGAGCTAATAAGTTGTTTCTGGGTATGATCTATTCAGCTCCTTTCTTGTTTTGAGCCTGTCTGAGTTAGGCTACATGGCACTTGAAATCCCCAAATAGCTGAGTGACTCTGAAGAAGACATCAAGTCTTGGCTTTAAAGACTTGATTATTGAGAAAAGAATCTACTGCTCATTTCCTCACTTAATTCTCTTCATGAGGCTTCATGGAATCAAGAGCATCACAGAAATTTCAGGAAAACAGATATAGCTGAAAATGGACACAGAACCCCCTTGATACCGCATGTGTATATGGTTCATACCTATATGTCTGATCATCTCTGGCTTGTCTTTCTAGATAGTTATTCAACAATCAAAAGCTACAATTTAGGGGTTTCATCCATATTTTTTCCACTACACTTTTTGGTAGAATTAGTAAAAGTCAGCTCATAAGAAGAATACTGTCAGATCCATTTTCTCTTTTATAAATGGCAGTGATAAAGGAACCTATGTATTATATGAAAGGCTACAGAAGAAAAGGAAGACCCAGGGCCTGATCCATCTCAATACATATCAGAAGAAGAATCCAAAGTTAGGGAAAATGAATTGTATTGGACATAGGTTAGATACAATTGGAGCTAGTTCCATGAAAGCAGTACTTTCATCAACTCTACTCTACACCCTATATGCAAATCCACGTGTAAGCCAGGTCCATATTCTTTAGTCTGGCGTTTAAATCTTTCTACCTTCTGGCTCTAGGCCTTAGAGAAGCATCTCTCCTCCCTCTTTGTGCACCAGTTAACTGTGTCAGGCAGTCCCTGCACCATCATCTCTTCAGCACGTGCATTCAGTAGTCTTTCATCTTGCCACTTCTACTCCTGAGGAAACTTTCCATCTCCTTCCAACTTTACTAAGACCCCAGAAGTGGATGGCATTCCTAACTCTGCAGTAAATAAATAAATTCTCTTGTTTCATGAGCTCCTTAGCAAAAGCTGCCTTCCCCTCCTCTAACACTTAGAGTATCCATTGCTTGTCCCAGTAGACAAGATGAGCACTTATGTACTGCCTTTACTCATAGCTGCTACTCATGCATTTCCTTTTCTACAACTGGAATACTACTTCTTAGATAAAATATGTCTACATTTTTATTACATAATAAGCACAGGAAAACCTGCCTCGTCCAGTATCCAAAAACTCCTGTGTGTCCAAGGGCATAGGCCAGGCAACACGCTGCTCTGTCTGCTTCTATTTCTCTTGAGTATGCAGACCCAGAAAAGGAAGAAATATGGATTCTTGGAAAGGAGTGCAAGTGGATAAGTGGTAGACTGGAGAAGATAAAGGATGTCAGACAGCAGGACTGCAGTGAGATACATACAATAGCAGTCATGAACAGTAGTTCTCCACCTTCCTAGTGCTGGGACCTTTTAATACAGTTCATCATGTTGTGGTGACCCCAACCATAAAATTATTTCATTGCTTCTTCAGAACTGTAATTTTGTTACTGTTATAAATCACAATGTAAATATCTTATATGGAAATGGTCTTAGTGAGCCTCGTGAAAGGGTCATTTGGCCACTCCCCTCCCAAAGGAATCATGATCCACCAGTTGAGAACCACTGGTGTCGAAGCTGTAACTCTCAAACCTACCCAAGCTTCACCCACAAAAACATCCACTCTAGCAAGACTCATCCCAGTACAAGCACATAGGATTGTGTTCAGTCCTGATTCCCAGTACTCTTCACTGTAGGGTCTTAGGGAAGCATCTTTCTGAGAAGAGAACTTTAGTTGAACTTTCAAAAGAGGAAGGTCTTTCCAACTGTGATTTCTAAGCCATGTTCTTGCTACCACCTCAAAGGAAGGATGAGAAATTTGTTTTTAGTTGAGCATTTTCTGGCCCTGATAATATGAGGATTCTGTTATTCAGAGACGGGTAAGAGTGTATAGGCTAGTCAACCAGCAAACAGATGTCAGGGACACAGAATCTGAGGCTCAAGCACTACCAGAATGGTGCAAAGAATAGCGATTGGGACTTAGTCACGGAACTTGAAGTAAGCCCTGAGCAAAGGGCTTCAGAGGGTCAGTTCCCTCAAATATAAGATGATGCTAAGATTAGACACTGATAGCTCACTAGCCCTTATATACTCTCATCCATTTTTGTAATAACACAAACCTTGTATTATCAATGCCAGAAAATGCTCAGCTAAAAATAAATTTCCCACCCTTCTTTTGAGATACGAGAGTGGAGTTTAGAAATCACAGGTAGAAGCTGTGCCCTCTACATTTCAGCTTCTTCCTTCTCCTCTCACCTGAATTACAAGTGTGATGGCTAGAGCTATACTGCTCATTCTGCAACCTTAAGATGATCAAGAAGCCAGTGAACAGGGAAGTTTGGACATCTGCTGCCATGGATTTGTTTGTTTGGTTTTGGTTTATTCAATACAGGGTTTCTCTGTGTAGCCCTGGCTGTCCTGAAACTTGTTCTCTAGACCAGGTTAGCCTCGAACTTAGAGATTCACCTCTGCCTCCCTGCCAAGTGCTGGAATTAAAGATGTCTATCACCACTGCCTGGCTGGGACTGACTGACTACCTTTCTTTCTTTTTTTTTCCATTCAAAAAAAAATTACATTTCCTCCCCTTCTCCCAGTCCCATCCTGCTCCCCCCTCCCTCCCTCTGTTTCGTTAAAAGAGGGCATGGTGCCCTGCCC
Organism: Ondatra zibethicus; assembly: GCA_004026605.1. Classification (NCBI taxonomy): domain Eukaryota; kingdom Metazoa; phylum Chordata; class Mammalia; order Rodentia; family Cricetidae; genus Ondatra; species Ondatra zibethicus. Next base: position 15,536 of record PVIU01025461.1, read on the forward strand.
TGTGGGAAGTCCAAGGCCCTCCCCCCTCCATCCCGGCCTAGGAAGGTGTGCATCCAAATAGACTAGGTTCCCAAAAAGATAACACATGCAGAAGAGATAGGTCCTAATGTCATTGTTGATGGCTTCTCAGTCTGCCCCCATTGGCAGCCACATTTAGAGAGTCCAGTTTGATCATATGCTCGTTCAGTCCCAGATGAGGTGGATTTGGTGAGCTCTCACTAGATCAGGCACACTGTCTCAGTGGGTGGTCCAGCCCCTCACAATCCTAACTTCCTTGCTCATCTTCTCCCACCTTCTGCTCTTCGACTGAAACTTGGGAGCTCAATCCATTGCTCTGATGTCAATGTGGGTCTCTGTCTCTATCTCCATCCATTGGACGAAATTTCATAATCATCTTTTTGGGTTTGGGTTACCTCACTCAGGATAGCGTTTTCTATTTCCATCCATTTGCATGCAAAATTCAAGATGTCATTGTTTTTTACCGCTGAGTAGTACTCTAATGTGTATATATTCCACACTTTCTTGATCCATTCTTCCATTGAGGGGCATCTAGGTTGTTTCCAGGTTCTGGCTATTACAAATAATGCTGCTATGAACATAGTTGCACAAATGCTTTTGTAGTATGATTGGGCATCATTTGGGTATATTCCCAAGAGTGGTATTGCTGGATCCTGAGGTAGGTTGATTCCCAATTTCCTGAGAAACCTCCACACTGATTTCCAAAGTGGTTGCACAAGTTTGCATTCCCACCAGCAATGGATGAGTGTTCCTTTTACTCCACATCCTCTCCATAGGCTATCATTGGTGTTTTTGATTTTAGCCATTCTGACAGGTGTAAGATGGTATCTCAAAGTTGTTTTGATTTGCATTTCCCTGATTGCTAAGGAAGTTGAACATGACCTTAAGTATCTTTTGGCCATTCGAAATTCTTCTCTTGAGAATTCTCTGTTCAGATCATTATCCCAATTTTAATAGGGTAATTTAGAATTTTAATGTCTAGTTTCTTGAGTTCTTTGTATATTTTGGAGATCAGACCTTTGTCTGATGTGGGGTTAGTGAAGATCTTCTCCCATTCAGTAGGATGCCTTTTTGTCTTAATGACTATGTCCTTTGCTTCTCAGGTTCAGGAGGTCCCATTTGTTCATTGTTGCTATTATTGTCTGTGCCACTGGGGTTTTACATAGGAAGTGGTCTCCTGTGCTCATGTATTGCACGCTACTTTCCACTTTCTCTGCAATCAGGTTAAGTGTGGTCGGATTAATATTGAGGTCTTTAATCCATTTGGACTTGATTTTTGTGCATGGTGATAGATAAGGATCTATTTTCATTCTCCTACAGGTTGACATCCAGTTATGCCAGCACCATTTGTTAAAGATGCTTTCTTTCTTCCATTGTATAATTTTAGCTTCTTTGTCAAATATGAGGTGTTCATAGGTTTGTGGATTAATATCCGGGTCTTTGATTCAATTCCATTGGTCAAGGTCTCTGTTTTTATGCCAATACCAAGTTGTTTTCATTACTGTAGCTCTGTAATACAGTTTGAAGTCAGAGATGGTAATGCCCCCAGAAGTTCCTTTAGTGTATAGGATTGTTTTGGCTATCCTGGGCTTTTTGTTTTTCCATATAAAGTTAATTATTGTTCTCTCAAGGTCTATGAAGAATTTTGTTGGGATTTTGATGGGGATTGCATTGAATCTATAGCTTGCCTTTGATAGAATTGCCATTTTTACTACCTTGATCCTACCAATCCAGGAGCATGTGAGATCCTTCCATTTTCTGGTATCCTCTTCAATTTCTTTCTTCAAGGCCTTAAAGTTCTTGTCAAATAGATCTTTCGCTTCCTTGGTTAGTGTTACCCCAAGATACTTTATGCTATTTGTGGCTATTGTGAAAGGTGATGTTTCTCTGATTTCCCTCTCTGTTTCTTTATCCTTTGTGTATAGGAGGGCTACTGATTTTTTTGAGTTGATCTTGTATCCTGCCTCATCACTGAAGGTATTTATCAGCTCTAGGAGTTCTTTGGTAGAGTTTTTGGGGTCACTTATGTACACTATCACATGATCTGCAAATAACGAAAGTTTGACTTCTTCCTTTCCAATTCGAATCCCCATGATCTCCTTATTTTGTGTTATAGCTATTGCTAGAACTTCAAGCACTATATTAAAGAGATATGGGGAGAGTGGACAGCCCTGTCTTGTTCCTGATTTTAGTGGAATCGCTTTGAGTTTCTCTCCATTTAATTTGATGTTATCTGTCGGCTTGCTGTATATTGCTTTTATTATATTTAGATATGATCCTTGTATCCCTAATCTCTCCAAGACCTTTATAATAAAGGGGTGTTGAATTTTGTCAAATGCTTTTTCAGCATCTAATGAAATGATCATATGGTTTTTTTCTTTCAGTTTATTTATATGATGGATTACATTGATAGATTTCCGTATGTTGAACCAGCCCTGCATCTCTGGGATGAAGCCTACTTGATCATAATGGATGATTTTTTTTGATGCGTTCTTGGATTCGGTTTGCCAGTATTTTATTGAGAATTTTTGCATCGATGTTCATGAGTGAGATTGGTCTGTAATTCTCTTTCTTGGTTGCGTCTTTGTGTGGTTTTGGTATCAGGGTAACTGTAGCTTCATAAAAAGTGTTTGTCAATGACCCTTCTATTTCTATTATGCGAAACACCTTAAGGAGTATAGGTATTAGCTCTTCTTGGAAGTTTTGGTAGAATTCTGCATTAAAACCATCTGGTCCTGGGCTTTTTTTGGTCGGGAGGTTTTTGATGACAGCTTCTATTTCCTCGCAACTTATAGATCTATTTAAATTGTTCACCTGGTCTTGATTTAATTTCGGTATATGGTATTTATCTAAAAAAACTGTCCATTTCTTTTACATTTTCCAATTTTGTGGCATACAGGCTTTTGTAGTAAGACCTAATGATTCTCTGAATTTCCTCAGTGACTGACTACCTTTCAACTACTTTTAATATAAGAAGAAAACTTGTACTGCTTAAATCACATTTTCTAGTTCCTTTATCAGCAATCAATACAATTGTTACTTATAAAAATTGGCATGTACATCAAATATTCATTTGTATGTCTTATGATCCTTTTTTATACTATTCATAAAATTTAATCATAAATAAACACAAGTTCAGATGAAAATACTAACGTTCACCTGTCTGCTCTCATATAGATGACAAATGTTTTTATATCACATACTCCATATATGAATATTTAAGTTGTTTCATCCTGGCTTTCCTCCCTGCTTCTCCATTGGTGTCAGACCTGGCCATCCTGTGTGCAGACTGCCTGCTCTGGCTAACTCCTAATGACTTCATGCTTCTCACTTGCCCTCAGCTTGTCTACCCACATCCATTCAACTTCCAATGTTAATCAGATTTCAGTCTGTGATAACTTCTCCCATCTTGGTGCTTTGTAATTCTTACTAACCTAAGCTGACAACTATCTACTTCCCTATCTGGCACTCAGTAATTTCCTTCATAACCTGCATTCTGCTGTTCGATATGTGGAAATTTTATCATTTGTAAACTTAATCATTGCTTTCTTGAGATACTTGGAACATAGTTAGGGAAGGTCCAAATGGGATCATAGTTTGCAAGACTGTGTTAGTTAGGGTTTCTATTGCTGTGAAGAGACACCATGACCACAGAAATTATGAAGGAAAATATTTAATTGGGGTGGTTTATAGTTCAGAGGTTTTATCATCATGGCAGGACATGGCGGTGTGCTGGACTGAAACACTTGGCATGGCTTAAGTATATGTGAGATCTCAAAGCTCACCCCCAACAGTGACGCACTTCCTCCAACAAGGTCCTATGTACCCCAGCAAAGCCACACCTCCTAACAGTACCACTCCCTGTGAGCTTATGGGAGCCAGTTACATCCAAACTACCATAAAGACAAATAAGAGCATGCTCAGACTCAGCATAGCTCAGACTCTCATTTCCCATCTCCATGGTGTGTGACACAGAACAGGATGTAGAGATAAAGCCTAATAAATGTATTTCTTTTTCTTGTGGAATTGAAAACTGTTTTGCTTTGATTAAGCCAGGACACTGGAATAGAAAGTCCAACAGATTTTTAATCTAGAGTTTCATCTCACTAAAAGTCCCTGCCTGGTGAACCTGATGTACTGGGACAAAAAAAAAATCCACTGGAAAGAACACATAGCTAGCCAGAAATGCAATGGAAAAACACAAGGCTGGACAAGAACCATTTCCAAGTTCTCTGTCTCCTTCACTGACCATAGAATCTGTTCAATTTCATCTAAGAAACTCTTTGTTTTGATGCCAGTGAGTTTCTTTCTACCTCTGAAAAGCAGAGGATGAGCCAGCATCTCAGAAGCTTACATGTGCATATTTCAATATTTTTCTTAGAGTGTCTCGCACACAATGATCATTTACACCTATCATTTGTCTAGAAAGAGGTATTCCATGTTAAGTTGGAGATTAAGTGCAACATTCGGTTTACTCTCAGGTATTCTATTTCTTTTTATTCCATAAAGTAGAACTTTTCATTAAAGTGTGAGTTGAGGTTATATATGTAGCTCAGGGATAAAATTCTTGCCTAAGCATGTGCAATGTACCAGGTCCAATCACCAGACTTGTAGTAGCAAAACATGTGGGTTGAAAAATCACAATAAAATGTATGTAGTGATGGGGCTTGAAATTTGAATGTACAAACATAAAATAAAATAAAGAGAGAATGTATTTATATCTTTGAATAGTGAAGGAAGTTGCTAATAAATTAAAATGTGATTCTTAAAATTCATAAAATTGGTTGTTAGTAAAAGTGTAATGCACAACGTAATTTTTTATTATTATACAATGAATGTATATTTGTTATAGAAAAAATCTAGAAACTATACATGAAGAAAGGAAAAGAAAAAAGAGTTTAAATTCTTGCAAGTCTACTATCTTAAAGAGAAGAACAATTATTGACATCTGGGGTTATAACCACTAAGTGTGCACATTGCTCACAGGGTGAGTTGGATCCTTCCTGTTTACTTAGGGTTCAGTTGAAGGAAAGGGTGCAAAATCCTTCACATTTTCTACTTCAACACCAGAGCAGGCTTCATCCCTTGGAGTTACCATGTCAACATCCTGTGCCAGCACTGCCTTGCCCTCTACTGCTGCCCACGAGATGAAAGGGAAAGACTAAAAAGAGCCTACATGTCAGGAAGATTCTATTTGGCTCCTTTCTCTACCATATGGGTAAACAAAGGAGGTGACTTTCTCTATCATGAAGCCCAGTAACTGGACTCCAAAATAAGCATTCCAACTACTGGAGATATTTATAAAGGTGGATGCCTGCATCCTATTCTCCAGTTGGTTCTAGCTCAGGTCAAACTCCATATGTACAACCTGTACAGGAATATGCCTTCTGCTGGGTAAGAGGACTCCTCAGAAGGCACAGGTAGGTAGAAAGTATTTATGTGTTTCGTAGAGGTGGAAAACAGCGGCCAACCTACCCTTAGAACCTGTGATTCCCAAGAGTGATACACTTAAAAATTCCATCTGAATACAGCAGAGTAAAAGCAGAAGAAATCCACATACAATAGGCAAATAAAAAGTGAGATTACCATCAGCTACATTTACAAACAACTCAAGAATGCATCAGGCCAGATGACAGGAGAATGAGTTGGAGGCACTGAAAAAGATAACACTGTGCACATAATAAAATGGTTTTTTTGGGAACAAAGGCAGACTAGGGATGTGTTTTGTCATAAACAAAACAATAGTCAGAGTGAGTGTGCAAACTGGAGACCCTCAAAGAAAACGCTGTAAGGTATTAGAGTAAAGGAGAAGACCCTCAGGGGAAAGGTCTGATGTACAGAGATAAGTGAAGAGCAAGGAAGTGTTACATGTGGTGCTCATTTACTTATTGAATGCTATAAACAATGGCATATTGTTTAAAAGGATTGAATAAAAATATAGCATTACAATGTATGAAAAAAGAGACAATGAGAATCACATGGGGGCCAAGAGAACTGGTGTCTTGGTGTTAACAGCAAAGGAAAAAAATTAAACTTGAAACTATTTATGCTGGTCCAACTTGGTGTTAATAACTAAATTAATAGAAATAGTAAATAAGTTATGATATTATAGGAGAGAGATGAAGTAAAATGAAACAATGTAGAAAGAAAAGGCAGGCAGGGAACCTCAAGAAATATTAAGGTCAGCCGAATATGGTAGTACATGCCTTTAATCCTAGAACTTTGGAGACTGAAGCAGGAGGATTGCTATGAGTTCAAGGCCAACCTGAGCTAAAGAGTGCAACCACATCTCTATAAGAGAAAAAAATAATGTTTAAATATAAATATAAAGACACCAATAAATATAGGCAAAGATGGCCTAGAATAGTCTGAAGCTACTTGCAGTTTACTAGGGATATAGCCAAAATATAAGATTGTTGAATGGTTAAAAATGAATTGGTAAATGATATCCTGTCAAAGCTGGTATCATGAGATAATATGAGACAGACTGAAATTCAAACAAAGAAGCAATACTTAGAATTAAGATGATATTATAGCAGAATTACAGCGATTTCAAATGTGTGTAAAATGATAATGGTGTATTAAAATTCATGAGTCAAACCTGATACATCTAAACAGAAAATATAGATAAGACTCATGGTAGAAATGTTGCGTCTTTCTTCTTTTGTTCTTTTATTTGATGAGGAAACAAGTGTTGAGCATAGAAATAAATCTGGACAATATGATGATTTTACTTGACCTTAGGAATGGCTATATTTAGAACACAGCATCAACAGCTGCTGAATATATGCTAGGAAAGTTTATAGTATGTATTTTCTGACCACATTGCCAGCCAGATTGAAAGGAACACTAAGAATCAGAAACTACCCATATGTGTTTAAAAGTTTCTGAATGGCTGTTGTGATTAGTGGGAAATCATAATGGAAATTAGAAAATATCCTGACCCAGGTGATAATAAAAATATTTTATATCAACAACTCTGAAAAGTAGCAAAGGCAGTAATGAAACAGAAATTTATAACTTACATTGACATATTAGATGAGCAAAGCATATGAAGAATTTTCATTTTTTATTTTTTTATTGTTTTTTGTTTCTATTGGTTTTATTGAGCTATATTGACATTTTTCTCCACTCCTTTCCCTTGCTTCGCCTCCCCTTCTCCCCTCTCCCATGACCCCAAGCTCCCAATTTACTCAGGAGATCTTGTCTTTCTCTCCTTCCTATGTAGATGCATATATGACTCTCTTAGGGTTCACTTTGCTGTCTAGGTTGTCTGGGGTTGTGGACTGTAGGTTGGCTTTTCTTTGCTTTATGTCTAGAGGTCACTTATTTTTTTTTTATTTTTCTCTGCTCCTCTCCCTGCCACTCCCCTCCCTCCCTCAACCCTCCCCCAAGGTCCCCATACTCCCAATTTATTCATGAGATCTTGTCTTTTTATACTTTCTACTTCCCACATAGATTATATCTATGTAGGTCTCTCTTAGTGTCCATATTGTTGTCTAAATTCTCTGGGATTGTGGTTTGTAAGATGGTTTTCTTTGCCTTATGTTTAAAAACCACCTATGAGTGAGTACATGTGATAATTGTCTTTCTGTGTCTGGGTTACCTCACTCAAAATAATGCTTTTTAGTTCCATCCATTTTCCTGTAAAATTTAGGCTGTCGTTATTTTTTTCTGCTATGTAGTACTCCATTGTGTAAATGTACCACATTTTTTTTATCCATTCTTCAATCGAAGGGCATTTAGGTTATTTCCAGTTTCTGGCTATGACAAATAAAGCTGCTATGAACATAGTTGAGCACATGTCCTTGTGGCATGATTGAGCATCTTTTGGGTATATACCCAAAAGTGCTATTACTGGGTCTTGAGGAAGGTTGTTTCCTAATTTTCTGAGAAATCACCACACTGACATACATAGGGATTGTACCAGCTTGCATTCCCACCAGCAATGCGGAAGTGTTCCCTTTTCTCCACAGCCTCTCCAGCATAAGTTGTCATCAGTGTTTTTGATCTTGGCCATTCTTACAGGTGTAAGATGGAATCTCAGAGTTGTTTTGATTTGCATTTCTCTGATGACTAAGAATGTTGAACATTTCCTTAAGTGTCTTTCAGCCATTTTAGATTCCTCTGTTGAGAGTTCTCTGTTTAGGTC
>PVIU01025462.1:0-23712 GCA_004026605.1 Ondatra zibethicus
TAAATTACTTAATTCCATGGTATATATTTGATTATTAGGGTTGTGGCGGGGAAAAAACACTCTTTGATTAGAGGTGAATTCTTACAATATCTGCATGATTTCTAATGGTTTGGCAAATGCATCTTGTCATATGAAACACGAGATAGCTTGCAAATCTCATACTTGGAACAGCCAGCCACTCTGAAATATACAAGTATTCAGCACAAAACACATTATATTCATTCATGGGTTTGGAATTTTTTCAGAGTAAAAAATTGTGAAAATGATAACAATCATTAATTTAAGAAGTAAAATCTTCTTTTGGAGAAGTTTAAAAATTTTTATTTTAAGCTGAGTCATGCAAAAGTGGCTTTAGGCCTGGCTGTCCTGGAACTAGCTCTTGTAAACCAGACTGTCTTTGAACTCACAGAGTTCTGCCTACCTCTGCCTCCCAAGTTCTGGAAATAAAGGCATGTGCCACCACCACCTGGCGAGCCAAACAAAAGTAAAGTACGATAAAGCTATCATTAAGCTATTGACAGTGTCTTAATGGCTAAAAGAATCATTTTCACATTGTTTTTTTACACATGAAAGAGAACATAAATAGGGTATTTTTCATATTTTGCCCTGAACTATCATATAAATAGAAATTTGCAGGAATGTGAATTTTATACACTGTCAGAGGAGTACTACAGAGTCTAAGAAAAAGGAAAAATGATCAAAGTAATAAATGCAGTGCTACCAAAATCTCTAACGTCCCCACTGGCAGCAGGAAATCCCAGCTTAAGATCCACCTCGATTAATTGCAATACATGAGATCATGCAGACTTCAAATTCTAATCTTGGAAATGAAAATGAACTTCTGCGTCATGCCTTATTCTGAAGAAGTGCATTTTAGGCAAAAGATAATCCACAGTATATGGTAGCTGGTCAGAATTTGAGCCCTATATTGTTAACACAACCTTAATCTAGTACTGTCTAAATAAACAATATTTAGACAACCTGTTTTCAACCCTTACAGAAGATTGTTCTATATGAATACAGAATCTATACTGTGTGTAGGAAAGAACATATAAAACTTCATGTCCATGTCATATCCAGCAGTGGTACATCTTCAACTAAACTTTTTACTAAACAGAACTAAACAACAACAAAAAGATAATTCTCAACAAGTCATGAAGCCATGTGCAAACTAATAAAAGCTTCTTCATACTTGATCCACATGGAAGTTTTTTTAATTAATGTATTTCTCAAAGATGTGATCAGCTGCATTATTGAAATTGAAACATGATAAATATATTCATTCAAGATACATAATCACTACCTAGTACAATTTCATCTATTATTTCCAATCCAGTGTATTTACAATCCACTATATTTCAATTCAGGAATGATAAAATTTCTCCCAAATAACTCAAAATGAGTAATTTTTTCTTTTATTTTTCAGAATCCGCCAAGGTTGTCAGACATCTTACACATGAGCACATCAGACACCAGTCTATGTGTGTGAGAACTGTTATGGCAAACGGACCATATACAAATCAATACCCTACACAAAGGTCAGCAATTAGAACTCCTCCCAACTTCAGTTATCTACTTATTTGCAGTTAAATACAGTCCCAAGGTGACAAAGGAGAAAGGCAACATTAGAGAAAAATAAAATTTCTGAATGTGCTCTTTTTTCCGGTTGTTCTGCTGCATCATGAAACAGCCATTTACAGAATGAGAGCCAAGTAACATCTGGGTGGCTGGGCTGAAGAAAAGATCACTTTTTCCCATTCCTTCAAACACACATCTCTGTATTGACTGCCATATGAGCCTTTTATTTTATTGTCAAGGGAGCAAAGAAAGTTTTAGTTAATGCCAGAAGCCAACAAGTCCACTCACACAAGACAGAAATAGAAGGCCTCATTCTCTTCTTGCTCTCTTCAAGCTGCAGATGTAACAATGAGCAAGGACTGAAGTGTCCTGTGCAGGAGGGTTGCTGTCTAACTAAGAGACAGAAGCAATCATAATTCCTTGAGTAACTTCACACAAGTATAATGCTGAGTTGTTATCTTTGTCCTACCGTATACTCACACTGCATCTTCTCAGTAGGAAGTGTTTCAACACATGGTCACACTTTCACCACAGACAATTCTGGGTCACAGTTTGGTGAGTGGATCTCTCTCAGAGAATAGAAGGATGGCAGTAACATGGAGGGAGTGGGTGGTCTGGTCACAGAGGTGCAAAGTGGGATTGCTAGTGGTTGTGAGGTCATCAAATTTATACTATTTGCTACCACTGAGCCATTCTACCTGGAAGATTCTTGCCCTTAAGAAAAATACACAAAACAATCTTAAATGCATGTCCTACATGAGAAACAAACCTCTCTCATCGTGCTCTTCCAAAGTACCATAGAGTTCCCATTGTCTATTGGGATCTTTGATTTTTTTTTTTCTGAAATGTGTTTTCTACTCCCTCATTCTTCCCAGTCTCTTGATCATGTGTCTCGGTTAGCACAATCTTCAGCATCCTCTTCAGTCCTTGCATTTAAAAAATAATTTTATCTATGAGAGTTCTCCCTACATGTATGTGTGGGGACCATGTGAGTAACTGATGCCCTTGGATATCAGAGATGGCATTGGATACCCCGGGATTGGAGTTTCAGATGGCTGTGATCTGCCATTGTGGGTACTGGGAATAGAACCCAAGTCCTCTGCAAGAGCAAGCAAGTGTTCTTAACCGCTGAGACACCTCGCCAGCTCTTCTAGCCCTTTTAAACTCAGGGCATCTCAAGTATTATTGGGTTCAACTGAAACTTCCAGGCCTTTCACAAACTATATGACACTGTTACCCAATCTTCAGGTGTTCAGAAATGAGAACTTCGAGCTTTTAAAAATCTTATTTATCAACATTTTCCTTCTGTTTCCTAATTTTGTATTTGACCTTGGTGTTTTAGATTGGATTTCCCATTAAGAACATAAGCTTGTTATTGTTCTCAATATTTCTTCTTCCACAGTGCTTAACAGAAATTCTTTATAAATATCTTATATAATGATAAACACACAGAATGACAGCTGCCCACCACTTTGAGTGTGATCCTTTGACTTTGTCCAGAGAAGTCTCTTTGCCTTCCTAGCCTTAAATTTCTTAGAACACATGCAATGAAATACCACATAGTTTTCTTATTTAAGATAAAAAGGTTTCCAAATTCACCAAAGGAATCAAATGTCCATAATCAACTCATCTTTAGCTTTCCCACAGTAAACATGTGATTAACCAGACTGAGCCAAGTCCTGCCCCAGCAGACAGTACAGACCAATGAGTCCTCACCAGCAGGCAGTGTAAAGTGTTTCTTGATAGAGCAAAGTCTCCAGGAAACTTGAAATCTAAAGTATTTTTCACCTATCGTTAAAAATGTACTTTTAGGTATTAAGTGAGCACTGCTCTCAACTATTTTTACCAATGAGTCAACTGTACTAATGGTGAGACAAATGTTTGCATAGACTTGTACCTCATTATTTAAGGATTAAAATTAAAGTTAAAACACCTTTAGCTACTCCAAATTCCCATTTGTATAATTTAGCCACATATTAAGAACTGATTGCTCTTAAACTTGATGTCACAGGATTTTTATTTCATTTTTATACATCAGAAATATTTTCTTATATGAACTCTCACCTCTCTTTTATTGTTTTACACTCATATTACTATTTAACAACATTCATATCACAAATTGTACAATAGGAAGAAATATCCTGACTTATCATTATGACAAATCAGCCCAATAATATATTCATTATATCTCAAGACAAACAAAATATATGGATCTTCAACCTCTACTGCAAAATAAAAAATTAATCAGACGAGAATGACTCTCTTGGTTTTACAAACAATATAGAAACCTGGATGGATAGAAAAGGAAGGAAAGTGAAGACTTGATTCGCATGACCAGGGTGAAAAGAAAAACTAAGCATTACAGTTGCAAAAACATATTCCATAACAAGTTCTTAAGACTCCCAGGTGCAACATCAGCAGTGCTCCAGTCTTGATTTTTATTGTAATCTTGTGGCTTTTTATTTGTAACTTATATGAAAAGAATCATATTGATTGGGGCAGATTTAACTCAGTAAAACCTATTCTACTGAGATTGTCTTTGCTAGGTGATTTTATCAAGTTCTCTTTTGGTTTCATTTTCTTCCTCATCCCTATTCCCAGGAGAGACTGAAGCCCAGCTTGCAGAGCAAATTGCCCTAAATTGAGTTCTTTCTCTGGCATAGACAGGACTGCCTTTGGCTCCTAGGCTTGAAAACTTTATGCATTCTTTTTTTTTTCCTTCTTCCTTAACAATCTCCTTCCCTTTTTCCAATTAAAATGGAGAAGTTAGCACCGGTACCTGCTCCCAATTAAACGAAGGCTGCATTACCAGCCGCACTCCCGGGCCTCACCCTCCCTTCATTAGCCTTAGTCCTCTGAGGCTGCCTGGCTGCCTGCCAGGGACTTATGGCAAGAATTCAAACTCTTGCACACTTTATCCCCTCCAAATCATTCTTGAATATAAGCAGTCTGCTCCTTAGGCCCAGCACAAGAAATCCAAAAACATGTTCACAACAGATAGGGGATTGGGAGGGAGAGGGGAGAAAATGAGTTATTTAACAGGCTAAAAGCCTGTGCAGAAAGAGACAAGCTGCGAGAGGTTAAGCTTCCCAGTTAATTGACCTTCATTTCTTTCTTAAAAGCCTGAGCAGTGGAAACAACAAATGACAGCTGGACGCTTTCTTTCTGAGTGCCTTCATGCCTACAGGAAGTACATCATCATCTTCACACCTCAGGCATGTCAGCGCCACAACTCTCAAAATTATGCACCATGACTGAAATATCCAACCTTGGAAGCTGAAGCAACTATTTTTTTTTATAAAGATCAACATGGAATTTTCCAACAAATGTGAGTGCTGTGGGGCCATTGCATCAGCCATTCTCAACTGACACTGGGAATCAGTAAGTGGGCATCAAGCTGTCAGGAATGATGACCCAGGTGTCAGAACACAGAAAAAAAAAGGTCATCCTGCATGCTTCCAGGGCTCTGGTGCTGTGGACACTACCTTAACAGAGTCACCAAAAACATGAGCAAATTATGACCAAGTCCTCCTTCTGATATGTACTAGCTAAGGACCTTGAACAAGTAATTTAGTTTTTCTGAGGTTTATGGTCCTTGGCTTTTTGAAATGGGAATCACCATGATATCTAGCATAAAATTCTGTTATGTGAGTTTTATCTAAGTAAAGCATATATTCATTTACCTCAGTTCCATTACATGGTATACAGATAGCCACTGTCCACCCTTACGATTATCACTGCTATCACCAAGACTAAGCAAAAGATGCAATCTGACATAAGTTTTGGACATTTTTCCAGAATATGGCAAGGGATAAGGGCAATTTGCACAAAACTTTTAATTGTACAAAAACTAAAATGTGTGAATGGATTTTTCAGAAACTGGCCCTTGTTTGCACAAACGCTAATAGAGTTTTGTAATATACTAAGATTAATTCAAGAAAACTTGTTTTTTATGGTAATTGCAAGTAATTATATTTTAGTAGCAGAGTAAATATGTGACCATGGTGGACTTTTATAAAAACAACTTTTAATTAAGCACTATAAAAGAAAATTCAATGAATTTCTATTTTGAGCATTACTAAAAAATTTGGTTTATTCCCTAGTCAGAAATTTCAAGACGTGAAGTAATCTCAAAGTCATTACTTTCAAAAAAAGAAGCAAAAGCAAAAATCCATAAGTACTAAGTCCTTTTAAATGGTTATATTGATGAGAATCTAAAAGCACACTTATGAAGAGGGATAAATATCTTACATTACACTGATACTATCTCCTATAGAAGGAACAACATCTTTCTTTACATAACATATACAATTATTGCCTACTTATATAATATTTGAGAAAACTAATCAAAAATCATATTCTCTCATCAATACAAAGAGGTGGTTTAGAAAATGCCTAGTTTTGGTATGTCAAATTTACATTGAATTCATCATACATAGTGTGATTACTGGGATATAAATATGATAGTATATGCTAACTTTATCTTTTATTTATATTACCTACTAAAAGTTATATACTTTATCAAGCCTCCAACTATCACAAATAGGAAGAAAGGTTAGTTATACCTACAGTGTGATAATTCTGTAAGGATTATATTTAAAATTTTTAATTTGAGCTAAATAAAACTGTTTTTTACTGTATCTTAAAATTCTAAATTGCAATCATTGTTAATAAATATGCTTATAAATAAAAATAAAATTAAGAAATTCTCTTTTACATCACTTTTATAACTATGACTGATTATTGTCAGGTCTCTGATATTTCAATAATTAATTCTTAAAATAAGAACAAATAGACTGGGAAGAGGGCTCAGTTTTTAAAACACTTAACCACCTATGCCTAAGGTGATGAGTTCAAATTCCCAGTATCCATACAAAATATCAGGCACCACAGAGCACATGGTAATGCAGCAGTGGTGAGGAGTGGATGGAGATGGAGTGGATGGAGATAGGCAGATTCTGGGAGCTAATTAGACAGCAAGTCTTGGCAGACCAGTACACTCCAGGTTCAGAAAGGGAAGAAAGACACCCAGTATCTACTTATGACCCAGAGAGAGAGAGAGAGAGAGAGAGAGAGAGAAATACTGATATCACACATAAAAAAATGAAGAAAAGAACATGAAAATTTGGAAAAGGACATAGAATATGAAGCAAGGGATAGGGATTTTTGACATATATCAAATATTGTTGGAACTGCTGCATTGAATCTCGTACAGAAAGCCAGATCCATTAATTCAGATTGGATGTGGGATTTCCCTCTGTATGCTGTGAATATGTTTTATTACCGTTGGTTAATAAAAAGAAGCTCCTTCGGCCTATGACATGGCAGAATATAGCAAAGCAGGAAATCCAAGCAGAGATAGAGGAGGAAAGAAGTCAGAGTCAGCTGCATATTTCTTTTTTGACTTGTCCCCTATATATAATATGACTCCATTAGATTCCTTTAAGTCATGTATATATTTTAGGAAGTTTCTGCAATAGTAGGTTTCCATATTTTTATTAATTATTTGGAAATTTCAAATAATCTACTCTGAACATCCATTACTTTCCAGTCCTCCCAGGTATGCCCCCAAGCCCTGTGGCTCCTCCTACTAAAAAAGAAATTTCGGGTACAGCAGGATCACAGGCCCAGTCATGATCCCCAACAACATCACAGACCATGAATATCAATATGGCTTCAGTAGGCATCACAGTCCACAGACACCAACATGGCTTCAGTCAGTGTCACAGACCACAGACATCTGAGTGGCCTTCAGTGGTAACTCAGGCTGTGCACAGCAACACAGCTAACAGTGGTAGGTTGGGCCTAGGACATGGACATCATTCCATCTCTCTCCACCGTGAGTGCACAGCTCTGTTCCTCCATCCTTCTCAATCAGAAATGTGATTGACATAATGGCATCGGAAAATGCAGGGCATCATTCAGTATTTTTTTTGCAACTTACTGACTGCCAGGAGTCATTGGCCTGCATCAAAGCCTCTTATCTGTGAAACACCCTAAATACTAGACCATCACCCCAAAACTAGGATATCCCTGCATTGCCCAGAGCCAGGGTAATATTGTGGTTACACAGGAATTTAGGGGACAGAATCCAAGAGAGCTCCAGACCACCGCACTCCTTCATGCTCCCAATTCCAGTCACCCTAAGCAAGACCATTGTGCTTACACATTGTGTGCAGTAACCCTGTCCTGCACTTTCCTTCTCCCACCATGGCAAGTACTAGTGGCAGCTCCATGGGACAGGCAACCCCACATGCTAGGCCTAGGACTGACTATTCAGTAATGCCATGCTCTTCGTCTGCTGAGACTGTGCTCCCATATCGCTCCTATACCTGCCTTTGCCACATCAGTAGTTTCCACATCTACAGTTTCCCCATTCTCCCTCCACAGGTACATCAGTTCCCACCATCTTTATTTCCAATTTCTAGAGCCCACCTTTTAAAAGCATCCTCCCATAGTACTTGATTTTTTGGTTTGTTTGTTTGGTTGGTTGGTTGGTTGTTTATTTTGTTGTTATAGGGATACTGCAAGCCCTGCAGAGCCTCCATAGGTACAGAGGCAGATATTGGGGGCCAGCAACCATCTCAGATTGCCGTCGTGTTTTAGGTTTTTATTTTCAATGGCAGTGTCATGATCCCAGCTCTGATTCTGCAACATCGCCTCTGAAAAAGACACTAATGCAGTGGCATCTTCTTGGTTTGGGCTCCTTCCCAAAGATGCCATCATTCCTGCATGTCCATCATTCCACCAAGGATTATACTTCAAAGTCTACTCAACAGCCTATCTTCAAAGAAGTCAGTTACATAATGATCCGGGTCAAATTTGGCCGGCTCAGTGGCCACGCATTTCCGTCTTCATTCAGCCACAGGAATGAAACCTGTATGCTAAATATCAATGACCTGACCCAGTCAATCCTGTAACCACTGAACCACACCTTCCCACAAGTTTCCAAATCCTTAGTGACACTGTGAGGGAGAGCATCTTCATAAGGAGTCTGCTCAATTTCCCAGCTCAACTTTCCATCCTCATCGCCACGCTCTTCTTCAGAAACTCCAGAAGCAGGTATTTCTTCCACAAGTGGTTTGGCCTACTTGAGTTCTCTTGCAGCCAGAAGAGCAGTTGACTTGTCCATCCCTTTGGATTGCTGACTAGAAATTACTTTGGGCAATCAAATAGTTAAAATTACTTTATCTGCATCACGGGACCCCTGCTTACTTCCATTTTCTACAATCCTTCCAGGAAGTGTGAATCTCAGGAAGTACAGTTTGCTGTAGAACTTGAAGTCCACTCTCAAGTACAAACTGAACTAGGTGGTGCACCCCTGGAGCATGCAGATAGCAACTGGCAGGAAATCAGGGTCCTGGCTCACCTCAAATGGATGCTGGGAGTGGGTGTGGAGTGTATCAGCATGGCTCTGTGTGCACCAGGAGCCACCGTGGACCTGCTACGCACAAGCCAGGTGCCCACAGGCCAGATTCATGCCATCTGCCACAGTGCTTCTGGTCACAGTGCTTCTGAAGTTCCCCCTCTTTTTTAAGGTCTCCTTTATCATTAGTTGTCCCTCCCCATATTCCATCCATTATCCTTCTCTCCCATTCCCTCCCTACTAAACCTCATATTATAGTTTTCTCATATTAATTTGGGTATAGGGGGTAGAAGGGATCTGGGAGGAGTTGGGAAAGGGGGAAAAGGTGATAAAAAAATATATTGTACAGAAAAAAGAATCCCTGCAAGGTCACAGCATTCGAAAACATCAGTTATTTCTAAAATAAGATATTAATCTAAGGGCAAAGGTATACGTGTGAAATGAGAACAGGAGAAAATTTTCTTGAAATTGTAGGTGTTAGATACCTTTCTTGGCTCCAGTAGAGGTACAGGTTTATACAAAAGACAGCAATAGATGCTTCCGCAAGAGGGAATGAAATGGAAAGTGTTAAGGTAAAGGGTGAAAACTCAGACTTTCTTATTCAGATCCCAGATCACAGGATGCCGTTCTTTTGTGCAGTGTGTAATATAGGAAAGTGCCCTTCTTTGAGTCAGTTAGAAGTGGAGAAAGTGATACTATCGAGTAGAGTGCTCAGTATCTAACAGATTTGTATAACAAGGCAAAAAGAAGCTTATATTCAGAAAAAAATTCCTTATGTTAATTGACTGAACTCCCTTAAAATTGTGGCTAAGAGAATCAGGACCAGATGAATTTAATTTCCCCCCAACTTACTAAACTTGTGACTGGGAGGTCCTTCTGTCTATGTGTTGCTTTTATTGGTTAATGAATAAAGAACTGGCTTAGCCTATAGCATGGGAGGAAGAAGGCAGAGTTAGAGAGATGCCGTGGAGCCGCCGCCAAAATAGACATGCTGAAACTTTGCTGGTAGGCCATGATCTTGTGGTGATATACAGTTAATAGAAATGGGTTAAATTAAGATATGAGAGTTAGCCAATAAGAAGCTAGAGCTAATGGGTCAAGCAGTGTTTTAATTGATATAGTTTCGGTGTGGTTATTATGGTACTGGGCGGCCGGGACAAACAAGCGGGCCCTCTTGCACTTTTATCAAGTCAAGAAATGCTCATCAAAAAACAATAGAATTCAATTAATTACCAACATAAACCTAAAATCACCGTCGGAATCTCTGGAAATAAAAAAATATAAAGCCTAATTCTATATTGGGAATTATTACTGTCGGTTGAAAGTAAAATCAAAAGAATTACTTTGCATAATATTTACATAGAACAAATGTATTCAACAACTCTACAATCAATTCCAAGAGCTGAGTAAAGGGTCTATGACTTATGTAACTACTAGATTCACTAGTCCTTCATCACTGGGGCTTCCTTTCATTGGACAGTGAACTTCCCAAGAGGCAGATGAATGTCCTTAGTGCTATTTCCTTAAAAATGGGCAAAAGCGATGCTAGTCTGCAATGGGACCTTTATACGTCTGAATTAAATGCATGTCTATTGTGTTGGTAGTACTTAAGATATTTGATAATCGCACTAAAAAAGAATGTTTCTTCCATGTAACTAATTTCTTGGTTTGACATTAAAATTATATTCATCAGAAGTTTCTGTGGAGCAAAGAATGAGTCTGCACAAATAAAACATGTCCAACATTACAAACCTCAGCCGGAAACTAGAAAGCGAGTTCATTCCAGCATCATTACAAACCCAGTGTAAAATCACTTTAGAAGACCCTGGACAACAGTGAAATTGATCTCACTATTTTAGTGTACTCACACAGATTTTGCACAAGTCCAGGACATAACGTATTCAGAATCACCTTTGATGTCTTCTGATATATTGGAGATGAACCAGATTCCACAGGAGGACACTCACCAAGGACATCTAGACCAAATGAAAAAAAATAGCATCTTTAGATTCTGTCTGAAGACCCAGGAGCAACTCCAAATTTAAAAATGCTGAGTGTATCAATATTAGAATGAAGATCATCAAATACAGCTTTGTTCTGTTTCAAGCTTTCCTCCATTATAGAACACTATTTCTTTATTTTCTATATATATTTTTTTAATTTTACATACTAGCCCCAGTTACCCCTCCCTCCCCTTCTCCTACCCTCTCACCTCCCCCATTCCACCCCCATCCACTTCTCAGAGGAGGTAAGATCTCTTTTGAGGAGTCAACAAATTCAAGTATACCAAGCTGAGGCAGGATCAAGCCCCTTTCCCCCTGTATCAAGGCTGAGCAAGGTATCCCACCATAGGAAGTGGGTCCCAAAATGCCAGGTCATGCACCCAGGATATGTTCTGGTCCCACGGCCATGCCCCCCACAAGAGATCAAGCCACATAACTGTCACCCACATACAGAGGGCTAATTCAGTCCAACACAGGTTTCCCTGTCCAGAGTCCATAAGCTCCCAGTAGCTCAGGTCAGTTATCTCTGTGATTTCACCATTCATGATCTTCACACATACACACACACACACACACACACACACACACACACACACACACACACCTGCTTATGTAATCCCTCCTTTTTCTCTTCAACTAAGCTCCAGGAGAACAGCCCCATGCTTGGCAGTGGATCACTGCATCTGCTTCCATCAGTTACTGGATGTAGGTTCTATGATAACAATAAGGGTAGTCACTAATCTGATTATAGGGTAAAGCCACTCAGTTCAGGCACCCTCTTCACTATTGCTAGGAGTCTTAGTTGAGGTCATCCTTGGTGGATTCCTGGAAATTTCCCTACCACCTTATTTCTCCCTAATATTTCTCCCTAACCCCATAATGACTCCCTCTATCAAGATACCTTGTTCATTGCATCCCCTCTCCATCTTTCCCCCAAATGGGCCATCTTGAGTCTCATGTTCCTACCCCCATCCCCTGCCTTCTACTCCCCTTCCCAGTTGACCCAGAAGATCTTTACTATTTCCCTTTCCTGGGGCCCTTGATGTGTGTACCTCTTAGGGGCCTCCTCTTTACCTAGCTTCTCTGGGGCTGTGGATTGTGGCCTGGTTGTCCTTTGCGTTACAGCTAGTATCCACTTATGAGTGAGTACACACCATGTTTATCTTTCTGGGTCTGGGTTACCTCACTCAGGATGCTTTTCTCTAGTTCAATCCATTTGCCTGCAAATTTCAATATGTCATTGTTTTTTACTGCTGAGTAATACTCTATTATGTACGAGTTTTCAATCACAAAAGCTAATTTAACTATAATTTGATTATTCTGGCCTCAGTTTCTACTTAGAGACAGAGTCTGCAACAGTGCTGAACTGCTCACGAAGTTCTTATTCAAATATCTTATGATCTTTACAGCCAGAATGTTAATTAATTAACAAAAAAGATATTTTTAAATAATTACTTAATATTTTAAATAATTTTTATATGGAGACATATGCGCACACATACACAAATGCCGCAGAGGCCAGAGGCATGGGAACCTTGGGGCTGGAGTCACTGTGGTCCTGAGCCACCTGACGTGGGTGCTGGGACCTGAACTTGGACCCTCTGTGTGAAAATTGTGCACTGTGCTAAGCCATCTCCCAGTCACTAGAGAGACTCTCCTAAGACAAGGCTGGGGACCAATGTCTCCTGGGTTGCACTCAAATATGTTAAAGGGACTATATAGCTAACCATAGAGCTTGTTTCATAGCCAGATTCAACACAGCACATTACCTAATATAGAATATTTATTTTAATTTATTTTTAAAATTTTTAAATTTAATATTCTTCCCAAGTTCCTCCTGATCCTCTCTTCCTTCCTCCCTACCCCTCAACTTTAAGTTCTTTCTTCAAAAGCAAATAAAAATCAAAAAGAACAATAACCACCCAAAACCACAAAAACAAAGTAAAACCATACCCAAAAAGAAGAAAACACGCATGCCAAACTGTAACCAAATAAAAGCACACAAAAACCTGTGGTTTTCAATGTATGTTGGTCAGCTACTCCTGAACATGAGGCCTGTCCTGGAGTGATTAATATACCCATACCATGTCACTCTACAGGAGAAAACTTATTTTCCTTCTCCCAGGCAGGATAAGTGATAGTTCAGCTGTTAACCTTTACCCTGATACAGTAGTCCCCAACCTGTGGTGGCTGAATGACCCTTTCAACCACCGAAAATGACTGGAAACCACAAATATTTATAGTATGATTCATAACAGTAGCATATTTACAATTATGAAGTAGCAATGAAAATAATTTTATGGTTGGGGGTCACCACAATGAGGAACTGTATTAAAGTGTTGCAGCGTTAGAAGGTTGAGAACCACTGCCTTAGTGGCTACATTTTCAATCATTATTTTTTAAGATATAACAAAATTAAATATGAGATAAAACAAAACTTATCACATCAGAGTTAGACAAAACAAAGGAACAGAAGGAAACGAGCCCAATATAAGGCATAAGAATCAGAGGCCCATTTGTTGCCTCACTCAGGAATCCCATGAAAACACTAAATGAGAAGCCATAATAAGCAGAGGACCTGATGCGACCCATGCAGGACCTGTGTTTGCATGCTGCCTCAGTCTCTGTGAGTTCATAAGGGCTTTGATCATGTTGATTCAGGGCACATTTTAGAGATAAGAAAAAATTATTCCATTCACTCAAAACCCACATACACTTCTAAAGCCACCAAAAGGAACATTAGGGGATGGGAGGCCAGCTGCTGATCTTGCAACACCAAAGCCCTCCTCAGGCATCATAGTGCAAAAGCAAGTAACCCTAACTCAGTTGCCAGTAGCGGATCAGATTAACTAATAAACCTGAACTATGATGCCCTTGAACTGAGGTTACATCGTGAGTCAACCTCTAGAGCCAGCTAGCTGTTGTTCACTGCTGTTGTGCCAAAAATGAAACTCCACCCGTCTACTTGAAACAAACAGCTGCATCACTAAGTAGGGTAAATTAATTCTGAGAAGGTCATGAAAGCACAGAAACACCCCCAACCCTGAGATCTGTGCATAACTCAAAGTTTTAGTCGATTTCCACACCCCCAAGGGACTTGGAAGATACCTTCAGCTGAACATTAGCCACCAAAGCAGGACATGATAGAAAACATGGACATGACTAGAAAAACTGTGCAGCCCACAGACTGCAAGGCTAAGGGGCAAACAAACACCCTTGACAAACAAAGTAGGAAAGTGAGAACAGCAGTGGCAGACATCACATCCCTGTCCGACGCAGGTTCAGCACTGTGTTAAACCTTGGGAAAGAGAAAGAGTTTACAAGGTCAACTGAGCCTCGTCTTTCATAGCACACACAGAACCAGATGCCTGTAGTTTTCAAAGTCCAGGAAATAACCTACTCTAACACTGCTTTATGATCTTGTTTTCTTCCTACTTTGCCACTTGGCATCCCTTTTTTGTTTTATTTCATTTCAGCAGTCCTTTTGCTTCCTCATTGTTTACCTAACTAAACTTTACTTTTCTTCCCTTCATACAATTATCTAATTTTGTTTGTGCAGGGTTTTTTTTCTCATTCATTGTGCAATCTCTTTGCTTTGCTTTGCTTTCTTCTTTGTATTCCTCTCTCTCTCTTTCTCTCTCTCATCTTTTTCCGTTATATTATAGCAATAATACATTGCCGTATTATTATATTAAATACTATTAATACTATATATTAAATACTATTATAAAGACTAATAGTATTTAAATTCTTGGATTACCAGTTTACCCTATTGCCAATTTAGTCACTCTCTCCATGTTGACAGCACAACTTTACAAAATTCTGACCTAAAATTGACAGAACATATATAAGATGAACAGCTTTAATACAGCTCTCTGGGATAATAGGAGCACCCCAGCAAACTGGTGATGGCATAGGACATTGCTCCTCTGGTTCTACACACACACACACACACACACACACTTTTCCAATTAATCTCAGATTTTTGTTGTTGTTTTGAAGAGGCCAACTCTACAAGCTTTATTTTAAAACAGGATCTCTTTCTTTGACCTAGAGAGAGTCTATTTGTACCACTTTGTTCACACTGATTTAAAAGAAATTGGTGAAAAGTAGTGTCAGTAATAACCAAATCTCCCTCCTCCTCAAACATTCCCCCTTGCATGAATCCCAATTGTTTCCCTAAGCAGTTTGATTTCTGCCTTCGTGTAACACATACATGCATGCTCTTATATATCTGCATAAAATGTAAGAATCACAAATGAGAGAAAACATGGTATTATAAACCTTAATTTGCTTAATATGATCAATACATTTTACGGCAAATGACAACTCCATTTTTCCTGACAGTTGCAAAGAATTTATTTTGTGCATTGTTACCACATTTTCTTTATGCATTTCTGACTTAGGTTGATTCCATAAATTAATGGTTATGAGTAGTGCTGCAAGAAAACATTGGTATGCAATTATCTCTGGGATATGTTGAGTTGGAGCCACAGTAGTAGTATAGGTAGGTCATTTAGAAGATAAATTGTTCATCTTTTGAGAAACCTCTATCTCTACTGGCTTCCATAGTAGCTGCAGTAGCCTGCATTATTACTGATGGTATATATGGGTTTCCTTGTGTCCACATTCTCATTTCAAAACTTGCACTGCAATATATTTTGAATGTGTTTTTCTTCCCCCAATTTCTCCAAGATCCCAAGATCCTCCCCACCTCCATCCCAACCCAACTTCATGACTTCATGTTCTCCCTCTCTGTCTCTCTGTCACTCTCTTTCTTTCTCCAAAAATACAGCAAAACAATAAATGAAAAATTAAAACAACAAAATTAAACCAAAATGAAACAAAAAGCCCAATACACACACACACACACACACACACACACACACACACACACACCATGACACTCATTGGAGAAAGCTGATTTCCATTTCCCAGAAGATATTCATTGTCATTAGTTTCATGAGTAGGAATGGGAATTTGTGTCCACTTCCCTCTTTTATTTCTGTGATTTGTCTGAATTAAACAAATGCAGTACTTGTTACAGTCTAATGAGTTCAATATTCATCAGTACTATTATATCTAGGAGCACAGTTTCTTTGGAGTCATTCATCCCCTCTGACTTTTACAGTCTCTATGCCTCCTCTTCTGTATAGCTTCCTGAGCCTTGAATGGAGGTGTTAGATAAAGACAGTCTTTGGAAGACTGAATGCCCCAATGCCTCTTACTCTTTATACATTGTCCATTTCTGGGTCTTTGTGTTAATTCCAATCTACTGCAAGAAGAAGCTTCTCTGGGAAGAGCTGAATAATGCACTGGTCTATGTAAATAGCAATATGTCACCGGGACTCTATGTTACGTTCCTTTAGCAAAACAATAGCACTAGGTTTTCCCATAGGCCCATTACCTATCTAAAGTCAGGTTCTTGGTTACTTTTGCAGTGTCATATATTAAATTCAACTCATGGAATGGCCCTTAAATCCAATAACAATGGTTGGTTGGTCTCACAACATTTGTGCCACTATTGTATCAGATTATCTTGCAGGAAGGTGACTTGTAGGTCATAGGTTTGGTGGCTGGGTCATAATGATTATTGCTTTTCTCCTTTGGTAGCATGCAAAGTACCTTCCAGCACTGAGAGTGTTAGTAAGAATGGGTGAAGATTCTAGTTGGGCATCCATTCAGTGGTCAATAAAATGAAACTGAAGACCCAGATATAATTCCACACACTTTTAGACACCTTGTTTGTACAAAGAAGCCAGAATAGACACTGGAGAAAAGACAGCATTTTCAATGAATGGTGATGGTCAAACTGAATGAATGGCTATGTGTAGAAGAATGAAAATATCCACATCTATCACCCTGCACAAAACTCAACTCCAAGGAATCAAGGACTTGAGCATAAAACAGATACCATGAATTTAATAAAAAAAAGAAGGAATTGGACTTAAAATACTGCCATTCTGATTAATGTGAAATGGAATCTCAATATAATTTTAGTTGCATTTCTCTGATGGCTAGTGAGACTGAACTTTTTCAAATGTTTAATTGTAATTTATATGTTACCTTTTGTCAATTAATGGTTCACTTTGCTGTCCTTTCATTGATGAAGTTAGGTTTTTTCTTGTTATTTGTATATTGTAGGTACTGATCCTCTTGGAGGTGTATTGTTAGAAAGGACTTCACTCTGTGAGCTGTTTCTTCACTGTACTTGCTGTTTCCTTGCTGCACAGTAGCTTTCTCAATTTCATTAGTTCTCACTTATTAAGTGATAGCTTTGTTTCCTGAGCAACGGGAGTCCTATTAAGAAAAATCCTTGCCTATATCAAGTGGTTTCTATAAATTCTACTCTAACAGTTCCAGAGATTCAGGTCACAGTTTATGATATTTGATTCATTTGGAGTTAATATTTATATAAGACAAAAAGATTGAGTTTCATTCTATTACTTGTGGATATGCAGCTCTCAGCATCATTTATTGAAGGAGATGCTTCTTCTCCAATATATATGTATTCAGCATCTTTGTCACAATTCAGGCCGCTGTATCTCTGACTCTATAGCTGAGTCCTCAATCGTTTCTGCTAGTATATGTATCTGATGCTTTATTATTATAGATCTATAACAAAACTTGAAATTAGGAGACCTACAGAGCTACAAAATACAAAAGAGAAAGGACCATGGGGCTCACAAGCTGAGAAGAGGAATGTGGAATTTCTGTGATAAGCACCATTTAAGCCCGAAGATACATGCTGTGCAGCATAGACAATAACTTTTGATTTTTCTAAATTCGACATTATTGAGTTTATGTGGAACTGGAGTTTCATAAGGGAGCCCAAATAAGACAAAGAGGTATATAACAAAATCACTAAGTAAAACTATTTAAATTTTAGTATTAAAAATTAAATTCTTGCTGAAACCTTAATACGTGGTTATCAATTAAGTATTTAAAATGCAATTAAAAAGTTCTCCCTGTCTGAGATAGTGACATGAATCTGGCCAAAATTTTCTGAACTGAAGAAAATCTTCTCATATGTATAATGAATAGATTTTTCCCATATTCTTATCTGAATATAGAAAGTTGTTGCCAATTTAAAGTACAACGTTTGAACCATATGAGATTGGCTTTGTGCTTCAGAACTGATCACAAGTATAGATGCTGACAATGTGTGTCAACAAATCAGCCACATTTGTTCTCTGGTGTGGGAGAATTGTCTGTATTCTGTCAATTATATTTTAAATAAATGCTGATTGGCTGATAGCCAGGCAGGAAGTATAGGCGGAAAAACCAAACAGGAAGTAGAAGTGGGGCAATGAGAACAGGAGTATTCTGAAAAGAAGAAACCTCTTTCTGCAGTCCTGCCCCACTGAAAAAGGTACTGAGCCATGTGGCTAACATAGATAAGAATAATGGGTTAATATAAGCTACAAGAGCTAATAAAAAGCCTAAGCTAATGGGCCAATCAGTTTATAATCTTCTAGAGACCTCTGTGTGATTTTCTTTGGGGCTAAATAGCTGCAGGAACTGGGCAAAACAGAAACCCCAACAAGCCTGGCCCTTCATGTTACAGAATGGCACCCAATGTGGGGCAACTGCACCCACATAACGCCTAAAAAAGCTTTAAAAAATAGAGTAAAGCATGTTTTCATGGTAGCAGCAATTTCTTGGGGCAGTTCTGCTTGCTAAAAGCAAGCAAGCACTCTCATCTAAGAGAGGCTTCCTGACTCAGCTTTAGCTGCAAAACCCTGCCAAAAAATACTTAAATAGTGTTAATAAAAAACTGCCCACATGCTTTTTGGTTTTCAGCCATAGCAAAAAATATATATATATATATATATGCGCTGTTTTACAATGCCAGCCATTCTGCCAGGGCAAACTCTGACTCTTTCAGGCAGGCAGTCTGACTACGGAGCATTTGAGTGTGGTTTGTGGACACACTGCTACAGCTTACTTGCTGGCAGGGACCTTAAAATGCCGTAGAGTTGTGACAATAAACATAGCTCTGGTTGATACCTCAGCCATGAGGCTGAAATCTCATAAAGCTAAAAATTGGGCTGGATCCAGCCGGCAAAGCCACAGCTTTAATCCTACCCATATTACTTGCTAAACTAAAGACTCACATGATTAAAAAAAAGAGAGAGTAAAAAAATCAAAGTCAAAAAAAACTCTACATCGTTTACAATGTGTTAAAAATATATACAGACTTTTAAAAAAAGGTTAAAGTCCTTAAAACAGAAAAAGCGAGTATTTGGGTGTGGTGATACACACCTTTTATCCCAACACTTGGGAAACAGAGGTAGACTAACCCCTATAACTTCAAGGTATGGTAACACACACCTTTAATCCCAATACCTGGGAGGCAGAGACAAACAGATCTCTATAAATTCAAGATGTAGTAACACACACCTTTAATCCCATCACTAAAAAGACAAAGAAAGACAGATCTCTGTAAATTCAAAAATAGCCTGGTTTACAGAGAGAGTTCCAGGACAAAAATACACACACACACACAAAAACTGTCTCAAAAAGCCAAAAGTTAAAAGTAAAAATAAAAAAATAAAGCTTAAAATAAAGCCACATAAAAATAAAAAATAAACAGAAAATCTTGATACTGTATGTTATTGTGCTCTCTTTAAATTGTTTAAATGCTTAAAAAAGGAGCAATACCTGCTAAAAGATATTTACTTATAAATACTACAAAATTAATCCAAGATATTTATTTTAAAAATACCTTGACTTCAAAATTGAAGTCAAAAGGCATGTTACTTTGGAGAAGAGATTTTGCTTTTGTTTCCACAAAAAAATGAGAGGCTGTGGATTCATTCTGAGTTTAAGAAAAAATCAGGTTTAATCAAAAAAGACCACCTAAAAAAAATCTCTGATAAAAACAGATAACCCAGATGGCAGAGTTCTACATCCAGAACAGATTCAAGATGCTGCCTCAGATGATCAAACCACACAAATACTCCAGTCAGGACTTGATCATAACTCTAAATTTTCTTTAGGTCCCCATAAAATTATCAGTGCCCCCAACCAGTCAAAAGTAGCCTAAAATACTATGCCCACACTCCCAAAAAATGGACTATATATATTTTCATTTCTTTAAAAAAAAAAAAAAAAAGAAGGGAAAGTGGTGCGGGAGAATTGTTTGTATTCTGTCAATTATATTTTAAATAAACACTGATTGGCTGATAGCCAGGCAGGAAGTATAGGTGGGAAAACCAAACAGGAAGTAGAGGTGGAGCAATGGGAACAGGAGTTTTCTAAAAAAAAAAAAAAAAAAATTCTTTCCGCAGTCCTGCTCAGACCACCAAAGAAGCAGGATGTGACCTGCCCCACTAAAAATGGTACTGAGCCATGTGGTTAACATAGATAAGAATAATGGGTTAATATAAGCTACAAGAGCTAATAAGAAGCCTAAGCTAATGGGCCAATCAGTTTATAATCTTCTAGAGACCTTTGTGTGATTTTCTTTGGGGCTAAATGGCTGCAAAAACTGGGCAAAACAGAAACCCCACCAAGCCCAGCCCTTCACGTTACAGTTCTCTGTTGTTATTGGGAGCACTGAACAGTTATTGTATATGTGACTTAAAAGTCACAGATTTAATTTTATCTAAGTTAACAATCATTAATAGAGGTCTTTTCTTTTTCATGTAAAACTATTCATAAAACTTAGTATCTGTTTACATATTAGATTCTATACATCCAGGTGGTCACTGTAGACTTTTACTGAGTCTCTGCCTCATACAGTGTACAGTTCATCAAATAAAACACACATTGAGAATACATAAACAAGAAATAGATATTTTTAAATTTAAACATATGGTCTTTCTTAAACATAAATTTATAATTATGTGGTGGTCTCAAATACTTTCTGAACTATTAAGTATCAACATGGGGGGGGATTGAGACAGAGTTTCTCTGTGTAATAGCCCTAGTTGTCCTGGAACTAGCTCTAGCACACCAGGCTGGCCTTGAACTCACAGAGATTGGTCTACCTCTGTGTCCTGAGTGCTGGGATTAAAGGTATGAGCCACCACCGCCCGGCTAAGAACCAACATTTTTAAATCATTAGAATTATAATGGAAGACTAAGTCAAGGAGATAGAGAAAGGAGGGAGTATTAAGAGAAAAATAGAATTTGAAAGTTAATAATATTGTAGTCTAATGAGATATTTCAGAGGCTCTGGAATGTACTGAAAAAGTTGACAGGCAATGACAATCTTTAGTATGTGATTAAGTAAAAGGGTTTTTATCTATTAATTTGTGGATGTGTATTCTTGTGTGGGTGCATTCAAAAGTGCTACATGAATTTAATCATTACAACAGATACATGAAGCACAGAGTTATTACAATTCAATAGCTGAGGAGAAGAACACATTGAAAAAGCCTGCTTAAGGTCTCATAACAAACAATGATTTAAATCAATGAATATCAGTTGCCAGTCTTTTCAACTCCCATGCTCTTTTGCCTCCAGTGAAAAAGATCATTGCAGTAGTAGAAACTAAATTAGGAACCGAGATTGTTATCAGTATAATGACTTGAAAAAAATATTTTAAAACTAGTCCCAAGATTACTTATAAATAACAATCCATTTTTAAGAGGTTTTATGCACTTTTTATTTGGCAATTAGTCATCACGTAGTCTACATTTCTGCAGAAAACAATGGCAAATTTGCCCAGGAGCCAAAGCAGCTAGCCATTTCTCCTTTACATATCTCAGATGTGCATAGCATTCCTGAGAATGTGATTCACATGTTATGTTATTAGAAATATATATGATAGCAAGGCCTTCTTAGGAAGACAGCTGTAAATTCTTAATTTTCTTCCACTATCACATAGAAAAGGTACTTGATTTGTAATCTCTATCTATGAGCTAGGAGGAATTTATTACTTCAGTATATTTTTAAATCTATTTGTATTACTTTGGTCAATCTGCCGTGGGTAATAGTATCTAGAATCAATTTGATGTGGAAAATGGAAGGCGTAAATCACTCTTAAGTCATCAAATTGAATAAACAATTATGAGATTTTAATACATAAAAATGCCAATCAAGTTATCATTTTAAAATGGCATGTCTAATTAGTCATCAAATATCATAGTATGTGCTAACAGATGCTGCTTAAGAAGTTACTTCCAGACTCCATTCTGTACACCATCATCACGTGTTACTTTACCACATTTTCACATTAGTTCAACATTAAAAGCAAGTTCAGAGACCCCTTGTGTGACTTAGATTAATTCATTAACCACCCACAATTCACCGCCTCATAGGCTACAGTTAAATAACAGGTCACTATACTTAAATTATTATTTAAGTATTTAATATTGTTTAAATTATAATAATATGGAAGGTGCTGGGGCTATTTCTGCATGAAACATTTCTATATAGTGTGTAAAACATAAGTTTTGTAAGTATATTTTTAAATATTTCTCACCAGATTTGTTTGCTTATCCTCCATGGCAACATACATGTAAAATGTATATGTAGATTTTCAGATATATTTACAGTACAGCACTTATTTACAAAGTATTTAGGTACCTAAAGGCTTTATTATATAATCCCCTAATATAGTACAGACATTCCCATAATATAGTAATGTGTTTATTAGATCAAGAAACAGAATATTAATATGACAATATTTTAAGTTTTGTGGAGCAAAAATGCAGGAAGACAATGATCAGTGAGAAGATTTTTCTGTTCTTCTTGCCAACAAAGATAGAAAAAATAAATTACGGAAAATTACTGTCTCCATCAATCCTTACTCCAAAGAGACACCTACACACTAAAATCTAGGGCAGATTCCACCAGAGATTGCTTTCCATTTACATAAGCACATGTGACAAAAGGAAGCACTACACTGGACCATACTGAGACAGTAAACTACACTGTTAGTCAAATGATCTTTTTTATTACAACTATGAAAACTCAGAAAAAAAAATTAAGGAAGATGGTGCTCAAAGACAAAAAGAAGCCCTATTAATTAGCTAATTAACTAATTGATAGACCTACCATATACTTTTTCATCCAGTGAAGGACGTTATAGAGACTGAGATAAATTATACTGAAAATCAGAGACTAGGCAATAAAAAGGCATAATCACTCAATGTCAGAGGTCTTGCAGACAAAGATTAGGGGTTGAGCACTGCAAGGATCCTGATTTAAACAAACCAGTCATTTAAATCATTAAGAATATCAGAAAAATTTGAATAATCATTTGATAGCCAATGGTGCTGAGAAATTATGACTAAGAATCTTGTGAAAAGAGTACCATTGAATGTGGGTCTCTGTCTCTATCTCCATCCATCGGATGAAATTTCTCCCACCTCTATCCCCGCCCCTGGCTTCCAACTTTTGCTTGATGATCCTGTTTGCTTCCAACTTCCAGGAGGTTCTGTGTATGCTTTCTTTGGGTTCACCTAGGTATTCAGCTTCTCTGGGCTTGCGAGCTAAGTGCTTGGTCACATCAGAGCAATGGATTGAGCCCCCAAGGTGCAGGTGAAGAGCAGAAGGTGGGAGAAGATGAGTTAGGAAGTTAGGACCGTGAGGGGCTGGTCCACCTACTGAGACAGTGTGCCTGAACTAATGGGAGCGCACCAATCCAGCCTGACTGGGACTGAATGAGCATATGATCAAACCAGACTCTCTGAATGTGGCGGCGAAAGTTGGCAGATGGAGAACCCACAAACAATGACACCAGGACCTATCTCTTCTGCATGTATTAACTTTTTGAGAACCGAGTCTTTTTGAATGCACTCCTTCCTAGGC
>PVIU01025463.1:0-23698 GCA_004026605.1 Ondatra zibethicus
GGTAGGAAATAATCAAACTGAGGGCTGAAATCAATAAAATGGAAACAAAGAGAACAATACAAAGAATCAATGAAACAGAGTTGGTTCTTCAAGAAAATCAACAGAGTAGATAAACCCTTGTCCAAATTAACTAAAAGAGAAAATATCTAAAATAACAAATTCATAAATGAAAAGGGGGAAATGACAATAGACTCCAAGGAAATATAGACAATTATCAGGTCATACTTCAAAAATCTGTACTCCACAAAATTGGAAGATCTAAAAAAATGAACAAATTTCTTGATAGATACCACTTATCCAAGTTAAATAAAGATCAGCTAAACAATTTAAGTAGACCTATAACCCCTAAGGATAGATGCTGTTTCACAAATTCTAATTGCTCTTAATAATAAAAACCTAGAGTCAGATATCAGAGTAAATGCTGAAAGATCAGAGAACCAAGGGAGCCAGCCACTAGAGATACATTTTATCTCTACCAAATCCTCAGACCAAAGTGGACAAAATCCTTTCTCCACAAATCATCAGACTGAATGCCTGAGTTCCTGTCTCCTCCTGCCTTATATTCCTCTCTCTACTCAGCCATATCCCTTCCTGTCTTCATCTTTCTATTGCTGGGATTAAAGATATGTGACTCCCAAATACTGAGATTAAAATTGTGAGCTATCATCAAATGGCTCAGTTTCTCTTTTAGACTGGAACAATCTCAAGTATCCCAGGATGGCCTTGAACTCACAGAGATCCACCTGCCTCTGTCTCCCAAGTGCTGGAATTAAAGGTGTGTGCCACTGCTGCCTGATATTCATGGCTAACTAATGTAGTTAGTTTTGTACTTTGACCTTCAGGCAAGCTTTCTTTGTTACAGCACAAACAAAATATCACCACAAGAAGCTGTCATTAACAGTCCCCCAATCCCAAAAAGTTCAGGACCAGACAGTTTTAATGTAGAATTCTATCAGTCTTTAAAAGAATGGCTAATACTAATACACTTCAGATTATTCCACAAAATAGAAAAGGAAGGAACATTGCCAAATTCTATGAGGCCACAGTCACACTAATATCCAACCCACACAAAGAATTAAAAAAGAAAGAGAATTACAAACCAATCTCACTCACAAACATTAATGTAAAAGTACTAAAAAAAATACTGGCAAATTGAATCTAAGAACACATCTTTTTGTTCTTGATCATCCACCATGATCAAATAGGATTTATCCCAGCAATTCAGGGATTGCTCAACATATGAAAATCTGTCAGCACAACTAACCATATCAATAAACTGAAAGAAAAAAGCTTTATAATCATCTTATTAGGTACTGAAAAAACATTCAACAAAATCCACACCCCTTCATGATAAAGGTTTTGGAGAGACCAGGGATACAAGGACTGTCTCTAAAACATAATAAATGCAATATACAGCAAGTCAACAGCCAATATCAAATTAAATGAAGAGAAACTCAAAGCAATTCCACTAAAATCAGGAACAAGATAAGTGTGTCCACTCTCTCCATATCTATTCAACATAGTACTCAATGTTCTAGCTAAAGCAATAAGACAATAAAGGAAATCAAGGGGGTACAAATTGGAAATGAATAAGTCACAGATGAAATGATCGTATTGATGTGGGAAGTCCTCCTGTGTATGTGTTACTTTTATTGGTTAATAAATACAGAAGCTGCTTTGGCCTGTGATAGGGCAGAGTAGAGCTAGGCAGGAAAACTAAACTGAATGCTGGGAGAAAGAAGGCAGAGTCAGTGAGACGCCATGTAGCAGTGAGAGGAGAAAGACACGAGCCACCTTGCTGGTTGGCCACGAGCCTCATGGTAAAATATAAAATAATAGAAATTGGTTAATTTAAGATGTAAGAGCTAGCCAATAAGAAGCTAGAGCTAATAGTCCAAGCAGTGATTTAATTAATATAGTTTCTATGTGGTTATTTAGAGTCTGGGCAGCCAGGAATGAACAAGCCTCCTTCGACAATATAATATATTCAAGTAACCTCCAAAACTCTACCAGGGAACACCTATAGCTGATAAACAGCTTTAGTAAAATGGCTGGATACAAGATTAACTAAAAAAGAAAAGGAGTCCTCCTATATACAAACAATTAATAGGCTGAGAAAAAAATCAGAGAATCAACACGATTTACAGTAGACTCAAATAATATAAAATACCTTGGTGTAACTCTAACCAAGCAAGTGAAAGATCTGTATGACAAGAACTTCAAATCTTTGAAGAAAGCAATTGAAGAAGATATCAGAAGATGGAAAGATCTCCTATGCTAATGGATAGGTAGGATTAACACGGTATAAATGGCCATCTTACCAAAAGCAAACTACAGATTCAATGGAATGCCCATTAAAATTCCAACACAAGGACTTGGCCCTGATTGTCGCTGGAGAGGTGAGTGTCTGGGTTCATGGCTGGAGGGCCCAGCTCTCTGAACCCTAGCCCACGGAGGAACATTCTATGCCCCACCCCAGCCACTAAAATCCAGACACCCCTGAACTGCCTCTGCACACCAGCAACCATCCCCCATTGCACCTATGATCACTGAAGCTTTGGTCCTGACTGTACCTGGAAAGGAGCCCCCAGAGTCACATACGCTCTGTCCATAGCAGAGGCATGGCCTTGCCTGCACCAGGAGGAAGAGTGACCACCTAGCCACAAGACTCACCTGCCCCAACTGGACAAAGAGAAACCCCCTGAAGCACAGGCCCCAACTGTACCTCTTGGAGGAAGAGATGGGTAGGTGCCAATGCAAGAATACATTCAATAACTTAAAGAGCAACATGGCAATTCCTGAACCTAGTAGTCTTACAAAAGGAAGTCCTGAACATTCTAACCCAGAAGAAGCAGGAAAAAAAATCCTTAAATATAACTTTCTGATAATGACAGAGACACTTAAAGAGAAAATGAAAAATTCCCTTAAATAAATGGAGGAAAAGGCAAACAAAAATTAAAAGAAATCAATAACTCCCTTGAAGAAATCCAAGAAAATCAAGAAAAACAATCAAGCAGTTTGAAGCAAACAGTTAAAACAATTCAAGACTTGAATATTGAAATAGAAACAATAAAGAAACTGAGAAAATTCTGGAACTGGAAAATCTGGGTAAATGAACAGGAATTACAGATGCAAGCATAACCAACAGATTAAAAGAGATGGAAGAGAGAACCTCAGGAGTTGAAGATACAGTAGAGGAAATAGAGTCATTAATCAAAGAAAATGTTAAATTCAACAAATCCTTAACACAAAATGTCGAGGAAATCTGGGACACCATGAAAAGACCAAATCTAAGAATAATAGGGGTAGAGTAAGGAGAAGAACTCCAGATCAAAGGCATAGACAATATATTCAACAAAATCATAGAAGAAAACTTTCCCAACCCAAAGAAGAAAATGCCTATGAAGGTACAAAAAGCTTACAGAATACCAAATAGACTGGACCAAAAAAAAAAAAGGCACCTTGCCATATAATAATCAAAACACTAAACATACAGAATAAAGAAAGAATATTAAGAGCTGCAAAAGAAAAAGACCAAGTAACATATAAAGGCAGACCTATTAGAATTACCCCTGACTTCTCAATTGAAACCCTGAAAGCCAGAAAGTACTGGATAGATGTGCTGCGGACACTAAGAGACCACAGATGCAAGCTTAGACTACTATACTCAGCAAAGCTTTCAATTACCAATGACGGAGAAAACAAGATATTCCATGAAAAAAAACCCTGGATTTAAACAATATCTATCCACAAACCCAGCATTACAGAAAATACTAGAAGGAAAATTCAAAACCAAGGAAGCTAGCTGTATCCACAAAAACACTGGCCACAGATAACTTCACACAAAAGAACCAAAAAAGGGAAACACACAAACACTGCCACCAAAAAAAAAAAAGCAATAGGAATTAATAATCACTGGTCATTAGTATGTCTTTACATCAATGGAATTAATTCACCTCTAAAAAACCACAGGCTAACAGTATGGATATGAAAACAGGATCCATTCTTCTGGTGCATACAATAAACACTCCTAAACCTTAAAGACAGACATTACCTCAAAATAAAGAGTTGAGAAACAATTTTCCAATCAAATGGACCTAAGACACAAGTGAGTGAGGCCATCCTATTATCTAACAAAATAGACTTCAAACTAAAATCAATCAGAATAGATGGAGAATGATACCTCATAATCATCACAGGAAAAATCCAACAAGATGAAGGATCAATCCTGAACTTCTATGCCCCAAATACAAGAGCACTCACATATGTAAAAGAAACATTACCAAAGCTTAAATTGCACATCAAATCCTACACACTAATAGTAGGAGACTTCATCACCCAACTCTCCCCAATAGAAAGGTCAACCAGACAGAAACTTAGTAGAAAAATAAGAGGACTAACAGATGTCATGACTCAAATGGACTTAACAGACAGCTATAGAACATTTCACCCAAACACAAAAGAATATACCTTCTTCTCAGCACCTCATGGAGCCTCCTTTAAAACTGAACACATACTTGCTAATAAAGCAAATCTCAATGGATACAAAAAATTGGGACAACTCCTTCCTCCCTGTATCTTATCAGATCACCAGGCTTAAAGTTATAATTCAACAACAACACTAATTAGAGAAAGCCTACAAACCCCTCACTGTGAAAATCAGTGTGGCAGTTCCCCAAAAGCTGAAAAGAAATCTACCATAGACCCACCTATACCACTCTTTGGCATATATCCAGAGGACTCTGTAACCTACTACAGAGATCCCTGCTCATCCATGTTCATTGCTCCTGAATTCACAATAGGTAGGAAATGGAAACAGCCTAGATGCCTATCAACTGATGAATGGATAATAAAAATGTGGTACATTTACACAATGGTCTATTTCTCAGCTGTTATGTAAAGTGAAATTATGAAATTTGCAAGTAAATGGATAGAGCTGGAAATAATCATTCTGAGTGAGGTAAGTCATACCCAGAAGGACAAATGTTACATGCTTTCTCTTGTTCGTGGATGTTGCCTTTGAATCTTCAGATATGTGTGTTTCACTCTATACCCATATAGGCTGAAAATTAGTAAGGAGCCATGGGTGGGTGGCAGTGCTTTCAAGGAAGGAAAGATAGAATGAGGTGGTATCAAGTGTTAAAGGGGAATAATAGAACAAGGAGGGTTAAATTGAGGTGGAAGATAGGAGGGTAGGATAGAGGAGAGTATGGGAGGGCTAAACAGTACTAAAGACATTTAGAAAAAGCCATATATAAACTTATTATTATAGAAGTTCTCATGTATGTATGTGTACATATGTGTGTATACATATGTATATATACATATAGTTAAGATGTTCTTTCTTTTTACTTTTTTCTGTCTTTGAGGTTTTGGGTATTGAACCTTTAAACATGTCAGGCAAAGAGGCCAACAATGAGTTAGGCCATTCTAAAATCTCCTTTTCATTTTGTTTTATGAACTAATTAATCCTCCATTGTTTCTCTAGTATCAAAATCTGTTACTTATCCTTGATCTCAGAATACTCTCACTTTCCTTTCATTCTTAATGGACAGTACTGTAGCAGTTCACGTGATAAATGTCCCCATTAACCTATGCATTTGAGTACTTGGTACCTGGATGGTGGTGCTATTTGGTGAGCTTTAGGAGGTACAGCCTTATTGCAGGAGTTCATCACTAGGGGTGGGATTTGAGAATGCAAAGCCTCTTATCACTTCGATTACTCAGGTCTCTGTTTTGTGCCTGTGGTTGAAACAGGAGCTCCCTGCTCCTGCTGCCGTTTGTGCTGCTTGCTGTCATGCCTCCCACCACGACTCTTATTCCTCTCAACTCTAAACACAAAGCCTTCCTTCTACAAGTTGCCTCTGTGGTGGTGTTTATCACAGCTACCGAAAAGTGACTAAAACAGACACCATCACTGTGTACGGAATTTTTGACTGGCATCCTCACATCTAGACAAAAATACTGCCAGCTCCTGTCTCCACAGTTGGAGATAGAAGTCTGCTATAATTCTCAATCTTACCCTTTGAGGAAACATGCTAATTCTCTCTACCTTGCCCACCTCCTGTCTCTTTCTCCCTTTCTCTTTCTCCCTTTCTCTTCTGCCATTCTTGTCCCCAGGACCAGTCTCTGCCCCTCCAAAAAAACCTCCTATGTGAGCCTTGTTGCATGGCATGAATTCTCTTTGTGACGTTATTAAATAAATTACTTAACAATTTCTTTGGATTTATCTTAATCAGAACTCACCTTTTGACAGATTGGGGTTTCAGTCATTGCTTTTCAAGTTTTGTTAGCCTATTTTTGGACCCTTCTAGAATTTTTATTATATATATATATTATATTATATATGTAAGAAGAAGAATATATGTATTCTTATTGCCCACATATTTCTGAGGTACTGCCATATTTCCAGTCTATTCTTAATTTAGATCAAGTTGTTTCTCTTGCTCTATCTTCAATGCTGTGGTTTCCTATCATTCATTTTTACCATAAGCTTATTCATCAAATTTTAAATTTATAGTTACTGTGTTTTTCAATTAAATAATTTCCAAGGTCTTTATTTTAAAAGCATCTATTTCCTAAGATGTTATAATCTCTTTGTTTTTCACATATTTAAATATGTTAACTGAAGCATTTTAAGATGGATGTTTTAAAATCTTCATCGAATAATTCCAGTGCCCAAACCCAGTCTCCCTCTTCTGTCTCCCTCCACTCTTCACAGCCTGGAGTAATCACTATAATACACTTCAGCCAGTGTTTGTTAAACATCCATACATGGGCAAGAACATGCAGTATTTTTTTCTGTGCCTGACTTCTCTCTTTATGTGTAATGCCCTCCAGCTTTATGCATTTTCTATATATCATAGGTTATCACTATTATTTATAGCTGATAAATTATTCTGTGCATAGGCACACCTCATTTTCCTTTTTCTATTCATCCACCAATAAGCACCCACATTGATGCCATGTCTCAGTTATTGAGAATAGTACACCATAAACATAGACTGTCATGTGTCCCTCTGATATACTGATGCCATTTCATTTTCTTTGGCTGTAAACCCAGAATGGCAATCTAGCCAGAGTAAGTAATACTGATCCACAACACCAAGGCACGGCTATAGTTCATGATAATCTCCTGTGTATTTTATGAAAACCAGAAGTCAGGTATGCAAGAGCTCTAAACACAAAGTAGTGATGGAGAGATGGAAGTCATCCTGACTGTCAGAGCAATAGAATACAGGAACTGAAATACCAAATTTTATACCATAAATATATGGAATTTCTACAAGGTAACACATTTTGTTAATAGTTAAAGAGTTGGAAAAGTTAACTACTCTAGTCACTACACACTATATGCATTCCTCAGTGATCACACTGTATCCTATAAATCTGAACAATCAAAATAATTAGTAAAAAGAAAAATTTCCAAAGATAACGCCACCCGATTTATCTCAATGAAGATTTGCTGATCACCTTTTCTAACTCATTATTTTTCTCTTTCTTGCTATTATTGGTGGCAGCTATTGCATCTAGTGCATTCTGAATCATGTAATAGAGATCGTAGCTCCTATTTTATCACCCCATCTTAACCTATACTCCATTTCAACCCACAAAGGCCCTGGCTTTTTATACGCTCTTGTTACAAAAGCAATTTAGAGTTTTTTAGAGTCTTTGTAGAGCTATTTATGTCAGTTTAGTTCACTTGGCCCCTCTGAGGTTTCGTCTCAGTCCCCACTCACACTGTCTATTGGGAGAGAATGCCCCTCACCAGCCCTCTTGCCATTAAGTGGAGGGTGGCAGATACCCGGTGTAGGAAGTAGAGAGCTCATTATTTAGAGGTGTTTTGATTTGGATCTTAAATATTCCCTAAAGCTCATCATATGCTGAAGGCAGAGTGTTCTCAGTGCAGCAGGGTTGAGAAATAGCCTCTGGGAGGTGACTCGATCATAAGGGTTCTGACCCCACAAATATTAATCCATCCATCAGTCCCTAGATTAACAGAATTTGAGAGTGGAACTTGGTTATAAAAGGTTCCCAACTCCGTCCCTCCCTCTTTCTTTTACTTCCTGGCTGCCATGAGGTGAGCAACTTTCATCACCACTGCCCAGTAACCACATACTCACTGTCCAAGATCACTGTTGCCCAGTAACCACGTACTCACTGTTGCACCTCACCACTGCCCAATAACCACGTACTCACTGTTCCACATCCCTGCTGCCCAGTAACCACGTACTCACTGTCCGACATCACTGCTGCCCAGTAACCACGTATTCACTGTTGCACCTCACCACTTCCCAATAACCATGTACTCACTGTTCTACATCACTACGGCCCAGTAACCACATACTCAGTGTTCCACATCACTGCTGCCCAGTAACCACGTACTCACTGTGCCACATCACTGCTGCCCAGTAACCACGTACTCACTGTCCGACATCACTGCTGCCCAGTAACCACATATTCACTGTTGCACCTCACCACTTCCCAATAACCATGTACTCACTGTTCTACATCACTACGGCCCAGTAACCACATACTCACTGTTCCACATCACTGCTGCCCAGTAACCACGAACTCACTGTCCAAGATCTCTGTTGCCCAGTAACCACGTACTCACTGTTCCACATCCCTGCTGCCCAGTAACCACGTACTCACTGTCCTACATCACTGCTGCCCAGTAACCACGTACTCACTGTCCTACATCACTGCTGCCCAGTAACCACATACTCACTGTTCCACATCACTGCTGCCCAGTAACCACGTACTCACTGTTCCACATCATTGCTGTCCAGTAACCATGTACTGGCTGTGCTACATCACCGCTGCCCAGTAACCACGAACTCGCTGTTCCCCATCCCTGCTGCTCAGTAACCGTGTACTTGCTGTTCCACATCACTGCTGCCCAGTAACTACATACTCATTGTTCCACATCACCACTGCCCAGAAACAACAGGGCCAAGCGGCAGTAGATTGGCACCTCTGATGTGAATGAAATATGCCTTTTCTCTTTTCTTCTTAGCCATTTTTGTTACAATTATGGGAATATGAGTAACATGACTGTCCTCATGTCACCTGTCTTTATGGCCTCCATGGCTGCCCATTGAGGCTAGGAAGATCCTCAGGGTGGAGCATGTACCCGACTTAAGTAACTTTTGGGGTTTCTCTTCACACCTCTTGTCCTAGTTATTACGAGGATGCCTGTTCAACCTCTGCCAGAGAAAAATGTTAAGAGTACATTTTTATGTGCAATTAGCAGAATCTTCTCAGTGCCCACAGACATGGTTCTACTTACTGCTTACAAGTAAAGCAATTGATATTCATTAATTTTATCAAATGACACTCTTCTGAAATTAGGACTATTGTGTATTAAAAGTGTCATGCTATCAACTTGTTGGACAGCTCTTTCTCCATTTTCACCATATGGTACAAGAATGACTCAAAAAGAACCTAGAAGATCAGTACATCTGTTTTTCTTTTTGTAAATGAAACCTACTTCTTCATCCAGTTTAAGAAATAAAAAGGCAGACTGGAATTAACTGCTAAAAACCTTAACTCTCACCCACAAGTGGAGTTCAGATAATCCCAATCTTTGGATTTTATTCTTCTTTTGCAGTATTGCCTAGAAGACATGTAACCAAAAAAATGAAAGAAATAAAATTAACATTTACGCTATACAATCACTCCCTCCTATCTCAACTATATCTGCAATTTCTGCCTTAATTATTGACTTTTCAAATTGTGGACAAATAAACTTCTTGGAAGCTAGAGGATGTTGCCCTGTGGGCTGAGATGTTGTCTCCTGCATCACATTTCTACATTTCTACCTCAGTGAGTTATGTGGTTTGCTCTCTGCATGGTAACACCTGTGGAGAGAAGATGGATGTGGAAAATGCAGAGACAGTCAACTGCACTCTGCACTCAGTCAGTTTTTATAAAGATAAGCGCATGCCTTTCTTCTGTTTCTGCATTATCAAGTAATGAGAAAGGACAATCTTACACACCATCGAGGCCTTGTATGTCCTTCTATTCCTTATACTTGTGTTTTTCTCTCTGCAGCCACACTCTGCTTATTTTAATGTTTCTCAGGCAAGACTCTTACAGGAAAGATTGGCTATTAGTAATCTTCTACTCAGTTTTGGGTAGTTAGGAGGTTATCAGCAGGGGCTTGGTGTTATATTTATAGATGGGCCTAAGCTGGTTTGAAGTACTGTTAAAAACAAACCATCATGTTTACTTCTTATATTTATAGCAATGGCTCCATAAATCCATTTTGTGACTTTTAGTCATACCTCTGATATGCACAAGCCTGAATTGTGAATGCCCTCTGTTTCCTCTCATTTCATATAGAAAAGCAAAACTGGCCTTTCCCAGGTACAATGCATTAATTGAATCTTTTGGGGTTGCCCTGGAGTTTTGACATCTTTGCTTCCCACATCCTTTGTACTTCATAATAACACAGCTGTTCACATCCCCCATTCCCTCAAAACCTAGGCTTGACTTTCTGTGACTTACCCATGTCACTAACAAACATGAGGAATAATAAGAACTTAAGTACATTGGATTTCCAAACATCAAAATGAAACAGAGGGCAACAGAACTCTGAGAAATGGAAACAAAATGATTTATATTCATTACATGTATTCATACTTTGAGGCAGGTTAGATAATTATATCTTTAGCATTTTTATTGGTGGATATTCATTATACATATTTCATTATGACATTTTCACATAAGAAGACCATATAATTTGATCATATCACATAAGCCATTGATTATAGTATTAATGGGTTTTCTAAATAAAAATAATATTTCAAGTTACTGCTATGATCTAAGTATTAAAATTCAAGATCATAAATTACTTATAGCAGAATTTAAATTCTTTTCCATGTGCCTCTGTGGCTTCTATAGTTCAAATAGTGGAGTGACATAATATGACAATGATAAATGTATTTTCACTGTCTTGTTGCATCATTTTATGACGTTTGTAATTCATAAAGATTTATTATCACTTTATGTTTTAAAGGAAGATGCATTTGGGAACTAAGATAAAAAGTGTAACTATAAAAGTTCAGTCGCAAAATTTCACATTTGCACAACGTTAAAAATCCCAAGTATAAAAAGCATTTTAAAAGTAATGACAATATTAAAATGAAAAAATAAAGACTTAAAAAGTGCTGGAGAGATGGCTCAGCAGCATAGAGAACTGGCTGCTCTTAGAGAAGACCCAGGTTCTGTTCCCAGCCCCCACATGGCAGCTCACAACCATCTGTAACTAGTTCCAGGATATCTGATGCCTTCTTCACTCTGTGGGCACTGTAGGCACTCGGTGCATAATACATGTATGCACAAACACTCAAACACTTAACACAAAAATAAACGTATCTTTAAAACATAAAAGCTTTAGTGCGGACAGCCCATCTGCAGTGCGGTTGCCAGTTTTAGAAAAGCACAGCACAGCACAGAGCCTGGCACGTGCGTTTCCAGCTTTCCCTCTAGGCAGCGCCAGCCTCCTGCGCCTGAAACACCAAAAGAAGTGTCCCGGAAAACAGAATTACAACGCTTTACAAACAGAGGAGACTTAATATTAGACTTATAAATATTAAAATGTTACCATGTTGATAAAAATGATCTTCTGAAATTTGCTTGGCTCAATGTATCCCACAACATACATGGGAAATAATGAGGCTATCTGAAACAAAAACATAAAAACCCAAAAGTGAAAAAATATAGAAAACAGTCAGTTCATTATTCATAGAAAAAGCTAATACGAGGGAGCAGTTATATTTCTGATGTCAGGTGTAAAATAATTTTCCAGCCTAGAAATGTAATTGTTGGGGGAAACATACAAAAGTATAAGCATATATGAGTGCATTCATGATATTATTATTGCTATTGTTATTATCAAGCTGATTAAGAATTAAGAAGATATATCCTAGTTAATAATGTGAATCTCTACCCCTGACCATGATGTCTGGACTATTTCTCTTCCAGAATGACTTTAGCCAGCAATGGCTGAAGCGTGCAGTGTGTATGACAGACTCAGCAGACTAAGCAGACAGACTCTGAGGAGGGCACACTGAGAAGGAAATGTCTCCTGCTTTCTCAGGCTTTGGTTTGAGGCTTCAAAGGTCTAACTCTAGATGTGAGCCAGGAAGAAGGAAGATATCAGAAAGAACAAAACCCACTTTGGATCATCTCACTGGGTGACAATAATTCAAGATTGCTTGTGCTTTTGCCTGCTGGAAACAAATTCACTATTCCCTGGAAAAAAAAAATATCATCAACTTAACCTTACACTAATCCTAAATCACACATAAAAACCAACCAACCAGGCATGGGAATAGAAAAATACAAACGACTCCTGAAATAGATGTTTAAAAAATC
This sequence comes from Ondatra zibethicus, assembly GCA_004026605.1. Taxonomy (NCBI): domain Eukaryota; kingdom Metazoa; phylum Chordata; class Mammalia; order Rodentia; family Cricetidae; genus Ondatra; species Ondatra zibethicus. The sequence goes on from PVIU01025463.1 coordinate 12,385, forward strand.
TCCTACGTCACAAATCAGCCAACGTTATATGAAAGGCTAGATCTGCTCAGTGTGCCACAATTCTCCCCATTGCACCTTCTTTTCTTGACTATGTTTTACAAACAGTCACATCAATTATATATAGACATAAATTTGTATCTGTATCTATCTAGATGGATGGATGGAAAGAAAGAAAGAAGGAAGGAAGGAAGGAAGGAAAGAAAGAAAGAAAGAAAGAAAGAAAGAAAGAAAGAAAGAAAGAAAGAAAGAAAGAAAGAAAATTATTCTTATCTTTCAGGACATTCAAAAACATGCCTGATATCATCAAACATCAATTAAATTATTTTTGGTACGCTCTAAGATGTAATTGATACGGTTAAAAATTCTACAAGGGAATTAAAGGTCATAAGAAAAGAACCAAACTGAAATTTTACAAGCAAATATTATAGTAAGTAGTATTAGGAAGCTGAGAGAGTGGCTGGGAAGATGAATCAGTGGTTAAGAGGCTTTTCTCCCAGAGGTTTGAAGTTCAGTTCCCAGCACCCATATCCAATGGCTCACAACTGTTGGTAACTATCTCCAGGGGGTCAAATGAAATAAATAAATCTTCTTTTAAAATAAGACCCCAACAGCTAAATTTCAAAGCAGGATAAACAAGGAAGAGGTGTGCTAGAAGATGGGTTATTCGAAAGCATCTTGAGGATGGCACAAAATTAAAAACCCTGGAATATATATGGAGAAACGTACAGCGGAGGTACACAAGCCATCGTGTGACACTGACATTTCAGGAGGTGGGGAGGAAGAAGGGTGGAGGCTGTATTGAAAAGAAGTACAGCTGAGGGCTTCTAAAATTTTAAAGGCAAAACAAATAGTGATTCATGGAATATTACAAAGCATGAAAGTAAAAAGGGGGCATTGTCAGGGTAGAAATAAAGAGGGAAGAGCAGGGTACAAGTGATCTGACTGGGGAAAGGGGGCTCTAATTGGGGATGAGGGTGGAGATAAATACAGAAGGAAAGAGAAGGGTAAAATAATAGTAAAGATGTCTGGAAAAGTCATAAGGAATCATACTATTAATGATCTACTAAAATATAATGTGCATAAATTGGTGTATAAATACAGATATGTAGTTTAGATAAAACTTTTTCATCTGAGCTAGCAATACTCTCTCCAAGAGCCAAAGACTACCTCATAAAATCCCAACACCAAGCATCAGAAGCCATATTTTGAGGTACTGGTCAGGGTTGGTTGTATAAGAGAGCCCTTAAAACACTGCAGGCTCTTGCTATGGATACCACCAAAAGGTGGAAGGTCCCCATTGCTTACAGACATCATTCACTTCAGACAGTCCTACCAACGAAGCCGATGAATAACAACATCCAGCATGGCATGATAATCCTAAGGGTGCAGTAGTGACACACATGCCTTAATGCTCACAAATTGGGGGCTGGAGAGATGGCTCAGTGGTTAAGAGCATTGGCTGCTCTTCTAAAAGTCCTGAGTTCAATTCCCAGCAACCACATGGTGGCTTACAACCATCTGTAATGAAGTCTGGTGCCCTCTTCTGGCCTGCAGACATACGCACAGACAGAATATTGTATACATAATATATAAATAAATATAAAAAAATGCTCACAAATTGCTCTCTAAATGGACTTCAGATCCACTCAACAAGATAGAAATTGAGCCAGGTACTGGAAAACTAGCCAACTGCTGAGTGCTAGTGAAGTCATGGATCTTGAAGAACCTATAGGCCCCAGTTTACTAAACCACCACAGTCCTTAGCAACACTCCAATAGACATTTGCTCTATCCCCACAGATGAATGTAGTCTTCATTCTGCATCAAGGAAACGTCTCTGCATCAGATGGAGAACACTACAGAAAATCACAACCAATCAAAATTCAGAGTTGTGGAATCCAGTCCCAGTGGACACACTAACAGCAACTCCAGTATCTAAGACTTAAGGAAGATTGGAGAAGAGAGAGTGGGGAGCTGGCTGTGAGACGGTGTCTCTTAGCAATGTCGGAAGCTGCACCTGTGAATCTCATCAACGTAGCTTCCTAAATGTGAGCTGAAAAAGGCACAATAGACAAGCCATAGAGGACAGGACAAGCCCTACAGAAAGAACTGCAGGCATCTAAGGAATTTTGAGAGAGGAGAAACCGTCTTTCCTATGGAAAAGCAGACCAATGGGTTTTCTAACACTAAATTATCAGCCCTGAAGACATACAAGTAACATTATACAGACTGAGCAGCTATTTATGTATTCATGTATATGTATTAGCAATATATATGAACATATATTAGAGTCTGTGCGTGAGTTTAACAACAGTTAATGTAAAAAGAGGTCATGAACTTGAAAGATAGCCAGAAGGGGTACATGAGAGGGTTGGAGGGGAAAAAACGGAGAGAGAAATTATGTGACTATATTACACTTTCAAATAAAACCTCAAGAAGGTAGCGCAAATAATTTTTAAAGATCTTAAGATAGAAGAGTATTCTGTATTCTATGATTGGAAAATACAATATTGTTAATATGTTAATTTTTAAATTTTTGAAATAAAATTTTCAGAAGAAACAGAAAGGAGAATTACTGTGATTAAATTAAAATTATTTTTTTCTGTAAACAAAAGACAAACATATGGAATAACTTGGGATTTCATCCAAGTTTAGAAAAAGCAGCAAAAGAAGGAAGAAAGAAAGAAAGCAAGCAGGTTTTAAGGGAAAAAACATAATTGCTTCATATGCTTCCTGCTGAGTCTCGATCACTTAATAAAACAGTTTAGGTGTTAAAAGACAGTTCATAAGATCACCTTGTGAGGAAAATTGAATCTTTTTTTTTTTTACATAGGAAAACCATTAAGTAACAGTAAATTTAATTAATAGTTTATACAGAATATAGAAGCCTTGTTCAATTGTGCATTTCTTTTATCAAAGCTGCGTGAAAGTTGGAGTCCTTTCTTAATAACAATAATATAAACAATACAGTCAGACTGTAGCTTTGAGTAGAGTGCAGTCTAAGATGCTGAGTGTGTCTCAGAAACAAAGTAAAAAAACCCAGCCTGGCTTAGTTGGAGGCCTGGGCCTTATGGTCTCCATCAGTTAGCGGGAGTGAGTGCCACCTGCTGGACTAGATTACTCTGGGATTGAAGAAAAATGACTCCCACTTCGGAAGCTTGGCACACTTAGTCTTCCATTCTTATTTTAACCTAGCAGTACAGTTAGAATCCACTTATCTTCAGCACTTTCTAAAATGCCACAGCCAAGCTTTGATTGAGAAAAATACTTTTAAAAGGCAAAGATTCTGCAGGGTTTCTGAAATGTCATGAGTTTAATTGCTGGTTAAAAGACCATTTCTATCTCAAGACACAAGCAGCAGAATTGGTAAGCCCACTGTGAACCACAGAGAAAGGCCATGGCTCCTTGCTTCCAGGTGCTTCTTTCAGATACTGGCTTCCAGGTGAGTAGTCTTCAGTAGAGGTAAGAATATGTCTCCAGGAAACAAAAGGAGGGATTTGAATCTGTTCAAGTCCTTGAGAAACTTTAGTTTCTAAAATCAGAGATGTGTCCATGTATCTTAATTAAATTAGTTATGAGATTTGAAACCATTAATATAAATCCTACAAATATATTTCTTCTCATCTGCTATTTGTTTTACAAAAAGAGAATTTAAATTATACTTTAAGCATCATGACAACAGATGAAACATCTAACTAACCCAGAGAAATCCACTCTTCAAATGTTTTTTTAAGGAGTAATTAACAGTCTTTAATGGGATGCCAAGTAAGACAAAGCTTGTAGAGAGGGAGGTTGGGTCTCAAGTAAGAGAAGGGCCATAGCAAACATCTTCTAGGCGGAGGAGCATCAAATGACCTGTGGGAAAACACACTTGGGGGCCTCTTTTGGCGTTTCATATCCAAGACTAGCAGGTTCTCACTGTTCTTGAGTGGAATGTTCTGTGGATTTGATGAACAAAGACTGTCCTTCCTTGGACCCTTAATGCCCGTCAGATCTGAAGTTTGCTGAAGAAAGAATTAGATAAAAAGTTGTAGAACCAGGAGCTTTTGAGTTGGAAATCTTTTTCTGTAAGAATTAACCATGTTTGAATACCTTTAAATTCTAATCCTAATCTGGATAGAACAGTAACACAATTGCTCAGGGAAGAACACCTAATTTGAGCACTTGCCCATCACCAGCACTTGGAGGCCTGCCTCAGAAGAAAGCTGGTTCTAGAGATGTTGTATGGTTGGTGCTGAGCCTCTTTTACCTCTTGGCAGCTGTGCACTGCAAGCAGTCTGTGAGGCAGAATAAGTGCGACTCACAGAGGCAAGCCCTCTGTCCAGGCCCATCTGTGCAGGAAACCCAACACCTATGACCTGCTGACATTGTTTTGTCTTCAAGGAGGTGTATCTGAGTTCTTGATGTCCATACCCAACCTCAGAAGTGTTGGGACAGGAGACACAATTTGCCAGGTGGAATCTTTGGATGCTTCTCTTCTGTGGAAATTCTTACAGAGATCCAGAAAGCACCTTCATGCCCAAGTAACAGCTCAGGAGTTAATGAGATGTACAGTTGTGTAGATGCAGAATCCATGGCTCAGAGATACCAAAACATAAGAGCCTCCATAAGGCAAATCACAATTAAAAGAATTTCATTACTTCCAGTTAGATGGCAGAGTAGAGACTACCTTTGTGAGATGGTGAAAGAGAAAGTCAATATAAGAAAAGATTAAAAAAAAACCACTCTGTCCCAAAGAAAGAAATCAAGGAGGAGTTTCAGAAATGCACCAAGAAGGCATGAGGGATGGGGAGGCAGAATGAATGAACTAGGGATTACTATGTGACAGCAGCCCCCAGGCAAGCTTCAGTCCTGGACAGAGTCCTTCCTGGAAGGAAGAAGAGCTGGTTTAGTGTTCAGATCCTGCCTCCACATGTAAAACCCCAAAGCACTCAAGCACCACAGTTTCAGGGAAGCAGCCTGTACTACTGGGAATCCAAACTGGAGTCTAAACTGTTCTCAGGAGTAGCAAGAGGAAAAACTGGAACGTTTGCAATAGCCATAATTCCTCTTGCCTACCGTGGTGCAGGGGAGCAGGTGACCTGCTTCCAGAGATGATCAAAGCTAGGAAGAAGCTAATCTCAAGCAAGGAAGTTTAGAAGCAGAGGAGGACGGCGAAAGCCCCAGCGACACTGCTCCAGGGAAAGGACTAGGAAACTGGCACCACCCGGTGTCCCAGTACTCTTACACCCCCGCTACTGCCCCATGGAGCAGGACAACTTTTGAAATGGGATCTACACAGCAGGATGGGACCCTGTTGCTGCATCTGGACAGGAGAAACAGACCCCAAACCACATCTACCAACTGGAGATGCAGAGGCTCAAGGAGGGCTGAAGGGGTGAGATCCTCAACACTCCACCCCAACCATAGCAGAAAAGATCATGGCGCAGTGTCCTCGTCACAGAACTGAGGTGAACACAGGGATGAACTCCCCTTCCAAATGAAACCATCAACGGAGAGCACTGATTTCACTTGATTTCTGTGCACATATTTTTAGATTTTATTTTGTTTTATATATGTAATACCTTGTTCAAAATTTTAAAACTTTTAACTAAACTTATTTTCTCTTAGTAAGTACAGCAACATATTGTGAGCGTTTACTTGATATGTTCTCACTTGTATCCAATTTGAAGGTTGTAAGTATATCCTTTTCTCTCAAGCTAATCCATAGTATTTCTTGATTGATTTTCATGAGTTTACCACATACTTCCTCTTCATTCCTATTCTCTCCCTCTTAAGCCCTATTTTCTTTACTGACTAATTCACTATAGGTTTTCCAAACAGGGTCATAAGCAAACATTTAAAAATATGAGAAAATTATTCAAGGAAATAGAGATACTGAAGAAAATCCAGACAAAATTTTTTGGAAATTAAAGGCTCAATCAATTTAATAGTAATAATAATAATAACTATTCAACAGTAGAAGACTAAGCATAAAGATATTTAGGGACAGATGACAAGGTCAACATGATGAAACAAACATGGACAAAACCACCAAAAAGTCTAGGGTACACTTAAAAGACCAAAATAAGTGTTCAGGGGATAGAAGGAACTGAAATAAAATCTAACAGCATGGATACTCCATTCACTGAAATTATAGCTGAGAATGACCCAAAGGTAAAGAAAGAAGTAGCCATCCAAACATGGGAAGTATTTGGAACCTCAAATAACGTTACCACAGAAGAACATCTCCATGACACACCAGAATCGAAAAGAAACAACACTAAATGCTGTCAGGACAAAGTTCCAACAAGGATATATGGGGGAAGGCAGCAGAATAGTGTTTGATCAATCACCAGAAAATCTGAACACTGGTGAAAGATGGAATATTCGATCTACCTTAAGCTTTGAACGTAGATAACTGTCACCCAAGATACTCAGCAAACTTATCTACTAAAATAGATGATGAAATAATATTTCAAGACAAACACAAGTCAAAGCTACTGGTATTAGCTAGCTTGCAGAAAATTCTTAAGAGAATACTACACACAGAGGAGCAAGAAAGATAGCTTTACACATGAGAACACAGGAAGGAGTACATTTTACACATGAAAACACAGGAAGAAGTACATTCCATGAAAACAACAGATGAACAGACCATCTGGGAAGGAATCAATCATGTCTAACACAGAAAATTTGCAAACATTCAGAATTATAACTATAGAAAGAAAAGAATTACCAGTTAACCAGCATGTCATAACTACAAACAAAAGAATCATAAACAAGAGTAAATTTATTTCAATTATAACCCTGAACAAAAATGGCCTTGCCTCATTCATTAAGAGATACAGACCAATGGACTGGATCAGTAAACAAGACCCACTTAGCTGCTATTTCCAAGGAATTCATAGATCTAGGCGATGCATCCGTATACTGAGACTCCAAAGCTTGAAATCAAAGTAATGTGCAAGTGGAAGCCACAAGCAAGATGACAGGCATTCTTGGACCAGACCCAGTAATGTAAACTTCAAACAAACTAGTCAGGAGACATAAAGAGGTTACTACACACTTAAAATAGAAAAAAACCATTGAAAGGAAGCAATTAATATCAATATCCACTGAATCTTGGGTCATAAAAGAGCCTATAGGTTTGTAATAGTGGATGGGAGATGTCAATACCCCTCTCACATCTAGGTAAGGTCTTCCAAATAAAAAATAAGTAGAGGAAATGAAGAAGTGGTTCAGCATTTAAGAACTGACTCAGGCTCAGTTACCAGCACAGGCATAGCAGCTCACAACCATCTGTACATCAAGAAAAAGTGGACTTGATGCCTTTTTCTTGCCTTCCTAGTCGCTGAATGCTTTTGGTGCACAGACATACACAGGCAATAAAATAAACTAAAAATAAAAATACATGAATAAACCTCAAAGCAAGTTACAAGTCAAATATATTTAATAGATATCTACTAATAGTCTACCTAACAGATAGTAAATAGACATTCTTCTTAGACTTTGTCTAAAGCTAACTATATTATAAGCCGTAAATCAAGCCTTAATAAATAAAAAAAATAGTTTTCTGCTTACTCTCAGACCCCACTGGTATAAAACATTTAGTCAATAGCAAGAACGACCTCAAAATACACAAATAATTGGAGATGTGAAAATACACTTTTTAATAGTAAGTCATCAAAAAACCAGGGAGGAAACCTAAAGGTTTCTAGAGTCAAATGAAATGACAGCTCACCTGCCAGAACCTCTGGGATAGTTGAGATAGCTCAAAAGGGGAAGTTTACAGCTAAAAGAGCTCACACTAAAAAGTTCAGAGGTGGGATGTGAAATGGCTCAGCTGATAAAATTTCTGTGGTGATTCAGCTTAAAAATCAGGTGCATCAGCATACATCCATAATATCAGGCTGGTAGAGGCAGAGATAGCAGATCACTCAAGCACACTGGCCATGGAAGATCCAGGATTAGAAAGAAATCTTATCTCAAAAAATATGGTGGAGATAGTCAATGTTGAGCACTGGACACGCATGTAACATACACTCTCACATGCATACACACCTCACACAGAGGCAAACAAGAGGGATCATATATAACATAGTGTTGTACTTCAATGCTTTAACAGAGCAAGGAGTCACCAAACTAAAATGCTGTCAACAGCAAGAAAAAAGACTAAGGCTGAGAGTGGCCACCCAGCCAGATGGTCCTGGGGAACAAAGTCCAGGCCCCCCCTCCAATTCCCTAAACTTTTCTGGCCATCCAGTGGGGCCTGTTCCCAGCTACTGGCTTTCTTTACCCCAACCCATCTTGCCCCCAAGCACTCATTTTCATCTGTGGGGGTCCTTGGATCCCCCAGCTCAGCCTGCTTCGGGGCCGAGGGGTCTGGGGAGCCAGTGGTGAGTGGTCCTGCCCCTGGGGCTCCTTTGTACCACACCTCCCTGTCCCCAAGCCCGCCCTTTTGTCTATGAGGTCCTTAGAGCTCAGCAAGAGGCCCTGCTCCTGTGCTGAGGAGATCTGGAGTGGTGAGTGAGTGGCCGCCCAGCCAGAGGGTCCCCGGGAACAGAGTCCAGGCCCCCTCCAATTCCCTAAGCTTTTCTGGCAATCCAGCAGGGCATGTTCCTGGCTGCTGGCTTTCTTTACCCCATTCCACCTTGCCCCAAAGCATTCCTTTTGATCTGCAGGGTCTGACTCTCCTGGCCTCATTTGAAGGAAGAGATGGGCAGGCACCAATGCAAGAATTCCTCCAACAACCTGATAATACCAGAATCCAGTGAACACGTAACAGGAAGACTTGAACATCCTAATCCAGAAGAAGTAGAAGAAATAGACTCTAAACGTAACTTTATGATGGAGACCTTTAAACAGGAAGTGAAAAACTCCCTTAAGAAATGGAAGAGAACACAAACAAAAAGTTAGAAGACATTAATAAATCCCTCAAAGATACCCAAGAAAAAGCAATCAAACAGGTAAAGGAAACAGTTCAAGACTTGAAGAACGAAATGGAGGTAATAAAGAAAACACAAACCGGGGGATGGCTGGATATGGAAAATCTCAGGGTAACACTAAGCAAGGAAGTGAAAGATCTATTTGATAAGAACTTTAAGGCTTTGAAGAAAGAAATTGAAGAGGACACCAGAAAATGGAAGGATTTCCCATGCTCTTGGATTGGTAGGATCAACATAGTAAAAATGGCAATTCTACCAAAGGCAATCTATAGATTCCATGCAATCCCCATCAAAATCCCAACAAAATTCTTCACAGACCTTGAGAGAATGATAATCAACTTTACATGAAAAAAAAAAAAAACCCAGGATAGCCAAAACAATCCTATACAATAAAGGAACTTCAGGAGGCATTACCATCCCTGACTTCAAACTCTATTACAGAGCAACAGTAATGAAAATAGCTTGATATTGGCATAAAAACAGATTCCACTGACCAAAGGAATCGAATCAAAGACCCAAAATTTATCCACAAATCTATGAACACCTGATTTGTGACAAAGAAGCTAAAACTATACAATGGAAGAAAGAAAACATCTTTAACAAATGGTGCTGGCATAACTGGATGTCAACCTGTAGAAGAATGAAAATAGATCCATATTTATCACCATGCACAAAACTCAAGTCCAGAATGAGCATATGATCAAACCGGAATATCTGAATGTGGCTGCCAACGGGGGCTGACTGAGAAGCCAAAGATAATGGCACTGGGACCTATCACTTCTGCATTTATTGCCTTTTTGGGAACCTAGTCTATATAGATGCACACCTTCCTAGGCCAGGATGGAGGGGGGAGGACCTTGGGCTTCCCACAGGGCAGGGTACCCTGCCCCCTCTTAAGGAAGCAGGGGGAGAGAGGAGGGGTAGTGGGGGAGCGGAAGGGGACTGGGAGAAGGGGTGGAAGTGTAAATTTTTGAATGAAAAATAAAAGAATATAAAAAAACAACTCAAGTCCAAATGGATTAAAGACCTCAATATAAATCCGACCACACTGAACCTGATAGAAGGGAAAGTGGGAAGTAGCCTGCAACACATGAGCACAGGAGACCACTTCCTATGTAAAACCCCAGTGGCACAGACAATAAGAGCAACAATGAATAAATGAGACCTCCTGAAACTGAAAAGCTTCTGTAAAGCAAAGGACACAGTCATTAAGACAAAAAGGCAACCTACTGAAAGGGAGAAGATCTTCACCAACCCCACATCAGACAAAGGTCTGATCTCCAAAATATACAAAGAACTCAAGAAACTAGACATTAAAATTCTAAAGAACCCAATTAAAAAATGGGGTACTGAACTGAACAGAGAATTCTCAACAGAAGATTTTCAAATGGCCAAAAGATACTTAAGGACATGTTCAACTTCCTTAGCTATCAGGGAAATGCAAATCAAAACAAGTTTGAGATACCATCTTACACCTGTCAGAATGGCTAAGATCAAAAACACCAATGATAACCTATGCATGGAGAGGATGTGGAGTAAGGGGAACTCTCATCCATTGCTGGTGGGAATGCAAACTTGTGCAAACACTTTGGAAATCAGTGTGGCAGTTTCTCAGAAAATTGAGAGTCAACATACCTCAGGATTCAGCAATACCACTCTTTGGGATATACCCAAGAGATGCCCAATCATACTACAAAAGCATTTGTTCAACTACGTTCCATAGCAGCATTATTCGTACTAGCCAGAACCTGGAAACAACCTAGATGCCCCTCAATGGAAGAATGGATAAAGAAAGTGTGGCACATCTATACATTAGAGTACTACTAAGCAATAAAAAGCATCTTGAATTTTGCATGCGAATGGATGGAAATAGAAAACACTATCCTGAGTGAGATAACCCAGACCCAAAAATATGAATATGGCATGTACTCACTCATTAGTGGATTTAGCCATAAACAAAGGATATTGAGCCTATAGTTCATGATACTAGAAAAGCTAAGTAATAAGGTGAGCCCAAAGAGAAATATATATATAGATCCTCCTGGAAATTGGAAGCAGACAAGATCGCCAGGCCAGGCAAAAGTTGGGAGCATGTGGGTGGGGGTGGGGGTGGGGGAAGGGTAAAGGGGGAGATAGAAGGGAGAAGAGGAGGATTGGGGAGTGCTTGGGGGAGTGGGATGGGTGAGATGGAGGAAGGACGGATATGGGAGCAGGGAAGAAGATATCTTAATTAAGGGAGCAGCCATTTTGGGGTTGGCAAGAAGCATGGCTCTAGAGGGGCTCCCAGGTGTACATGGGGATGTCCCCAGCTTGAACCCTGGGCAGTGGAGGAGTGGGTGCCTGAATTGGCCTTGTCCCATAGTCAGACTGATGACTATCTTTTTTTTT